>JAZGTI010009751.1:0-18452 GCA_036877585.1 Botia kubotai
TTACTATTGTGTGCTGAGATTAGATACAAAGGCTTATTTTATTTTTGTTTATTTGAATATTTGCCCTTCAACTATGGCCTTTACCTGTTTCACATGTTGTCCCTATGAATCCCACTGGACACAAGCAGATGAAGAAGTTCATCTTGTCCACACATGTGCCTCCATTATGACAGGGGTATGAGGAGCATTCATCAACCTCTACTCAAACACAAAAAGAACGACAATACTTCAGATATGGCATGTGACTCTTATTAGACATCCACACAGGAATGAAAACATGAGGGAATCCTAAAGTGGAAGGGGTGAAGGAAAAGGTAATGATTTGACCACAGCAAAATTCTGGATGGGCTCTCCTGTATGTGTATTACATACAGATGTGACTAAGGGAAATTCTGTCTCTCAGGTTGTCCCCAGCTTGCAGGATAGGATTCTGCCTTACAAGCTGACTTGCTCTTCAATGGCAAGGAAAAACATGCATACAGGCAGAGACAGGCATGTGGTTAATAGAGAAATTTCATCATTCTTTTACCTATCTGGCACCTGCGACCGGTGAAGCCGGCCAGACATGAACAAGTGAAAGAGGGATTTCCAGTGATGCAATCATCAATGCAACGGCCCCCATTTAAACAAGGCCTCAAGTTAGGGCAGACAGAAGCTGAGGAGAACAGCAGAGAACAGTATACTATTGGCACAGTTGATTGAGTATAATGCATGTCCTTGAACACAAATACTTTCTTTTTAAATTTGTGGTTTACCTGAGTCATTGCAGCCTCCCACTTGCACGTGAGCATCATCAATACGAAAAACCCAACGGCCAGGATAGCCCACATTTGTGGTGGCCTCAACTTCAACAATGTCATTTGTCCGAGAGCCTGGGATGTTGAAATAGCGCCTCCCATCACCAGCATTAAAACCTGCCTAGGAAGAGCGGGGAAGGGGTCAGAGTTCTGTCAGACATTCTTTTTACAATAATGTTAACTTCAGAAAATTATTTGGGACTTCATCTGACTTATCATTTGCTGGACACACTGAGTGTGTCAGTCACTGTGTCACATGAGTCTCTCTTATGTATGTTTTTTATTGCCACAATGTATATGTACAGCAGTGAGCAGTAGCCAGTTACACTACCCGTGCAAACATCTTGTATTTTGGAAGAGTGACACAGACACACGAACACAAAACTGTAAATACAAACAGCCGCACAGACCACCGGGTAGAGGCTACAGTGTGGGTTCAATGAAGAACAGGGTCTTCATATTCATAGTGACAGTAATAAAAAGTCGACGACCTTACCTGTGCAGCTATGCCTCCCAGGCCTGCTAAGTTACCACCACTGGTAGCATGCATCCCCGTTGTCCATGTAATATTGTGGTACTGGAAGATTGTGAAGGAGAGCTTACCATCTGTTATAAGCACTACTTGAAATGTATTCACCTTTAGAAG
The DNA here is from genome assembly GCA_036877585.1 of Botia kubotai. Classification (NCBI taxonomy): domain Eukaryota; kingdom Metazoa; phylum Chordata; class Actinopteri; order Cypriniformes; family Botiidae; genus Botia; species Botia kubotai. Next base: position 1,444 of record JAZGTI010009751.1, read on the forward strand.
GGAACAGAGAGCAAGTTACAGTTTCAACAAGCAATATACAGTATCAAACATCATTTTTAAAACAATATACATTTTCCTGAAATATATATGACACTTAAAGCTGGAGGGACTGTGCTAATGCTACATAAAATCTTCCATGCAAGTTGGGTATACTTTGAAGATATATGTCCTGAAACATAACTATAAAGTTGCTAGGCAGTTGTACTGACTTTGTGACTTTGAAGTTTACAAAGCTATTACCGGAGTAATTGAGCTTCCGCCAAAAAATGTGACTTTATTCCAGGTCGCAATGAGCACCCATGTAGAGACAAACATAGGAAACTCTGGAAAGTAACGGCTAATGTCTGCAGTAGCTTTCAATAGAAGAGCAGGATCTTTGCTTTCCCGATAAAAGATTTTTCCTGCCCGCCGGTTGTCAACATCTGCCCAGAATGGAGCCACCACTCTGCGGTCTCCAGCAATAGGGAATGCCACAGGAGTGAATTGGGACACCTCCCTCAGGAAAGACACCAGACCGTTGTTATTGACCTAAAAACACAGAAAGAGAGCAAGAACATGTTCAGGGTTAACATTCAACTCACAAATGTACGTTCTGCTTACTTCTCTGCCACTGAGTCACAGATTCCATTGTTGAAGCTCTACAACACCATATGTGTACAAATTTATTTTCTAAGTTGCACAAACAGCATATATTTTACCTTAGAAAAATAAAAATGTGCAAGCTAACTTGATAAGACAGAGTCGGTTGATCTGTTAAGGAGTACTGCAGAATCAAGAAACCATAGACCAACAGAAATCAGATGAAAGTAAATTATGCAGAAAAGTGATTTTCCAAGGATTCATCAAGCAGAACTACAAACCATCAAGAAGTGCTTCTTGCAGTAGCTGATATTGCAAAAGGCTTGTATGGAGACCAGGAATTTTGTTAGGAACTCTCTGGAACAGTAACCTGATAACTATTGATGGCCGACAGGTTAATTGTTTTATAATAGGTTTGACCTGGAACACACTACAACACCCCACCACAGTATTTCTCTGGAGTATGAGGAAACATCCTTCAGCATAGACTCCAACCAAACCACCCCCACCCCCCACTTGATGCCCATGCATACATCCACAAATACCAACACCCCCCATGCTGGATCGACTGTCACAGAAGAACAGGTTAAAAGGAAACTAAGAAAACTTCACCAGGGCAAGGCTGCAGGCCCACATGGTAATAGCTTGTGCTGATCAACTGAGTAGAATATTTCAGCATTTCTTTAACTTGAGTTTAAACCTAGAGAGAGTACCACTTTTTTGGAAAACATCATGTCTGGGTCCGGTACCAAAGAAGGGGTGCTTGATCTCAGTGACTACAGACCAGTGGGCACGGACATCACACATAATGAAGACTATGGAGAGGACAGTCTTGTCACACCTGAGACCACTGGTCAGCTCATCACTGGACCCTCTGCAGATTGCTTACTGCCCCCAGGTTGGAGTGGATACCATATACAGTGCCTTGCAAAAGTATTCATACCCCTAGCACATAATTGTGAAGTGAAACAAACAGCATCATGAAGACCAAGGAACTCACCAGACAGGTCAGGGATAAAGTTGCGGAGAAGTTTAAAGCAGGGTTAGGTTATAAAAAATATACTAAGCTTTGAACATCTCAAGGAGCACTGTTCAATCCATCATCCAAAAATGGAACAAGTATGCCACAACTGCAAACCTACCAAGACATGGCCGTCCACCTAAACTGACAAGGAGCAAGGAGCGCACTGGTCAGAGAAGCAGCCAAGAGGCCCATGGTCACTCTGGAGGAGGTGCAGAAATTCACAATTCAGGTGGGAGAATCTGTCCTGGACAACCATAAGTTGTGTACTCTACAAATCTGGCCTTTATGGAAGAGTGGCAAAAAAAAGCCGTTGTTGAAAGAAAGAAATAAGAAGTTCCGTTTGCAGGTTGCCACAAGCCATGTAGGGGACACAGCAAACATATGGAAGAAGATACTCTGGTCAGATGAGACCAAAGTTGAACTTTTTGACCTTGATGCAAAGCGTTATGTGTGGCAGAAAAGTAACACTGCTCATCACTCTGAACACACCATGTGAAACATGGTGGTGGCAGCATCATGCTGTGGGGATGCTTTTCTACAGCAGGGACAGGGAAGCTGGTCAGAGTTGATGGGAAGATGGATGGAGCTGCAAAAGACTGAGAAGGAGATTCACCTTCCAGCAAGACAATGATCCTAAACATACAGCCAGAGCTACAGTGGAATGGTTTGTATAAAAGAATATTCATGTGTTAGAATGGCCCAGTCAAAGTCCAGACCTAAATCTCATCGAGCATCTGTGGCAAGACTTGAAAATTGCTGTTCACAGATGCTCCTCATCCAATCCGGCTGAGCAAAGAAGAATGGGCAAAAATTTCAGTCTCTTGATGTGCACAGCTGGTAGAGACATAACCCAAAAGACTTTTGCAGGGAAAGGTGGCTCTACAAAGTATTGATGCAGGGGGCTGAATACAAATGCACACTACACTTCAGATTTTTATTTGCTTAAAATTTAAAAAACCATGTATCATTTTTGTTCCACTTCACAATTATGTGCTACTTTGTGTTGGTCTATTAAAGTGTGGTATACTAAAATCTCTATAAAAACATTTTTTAAAACATTTTTTTCAACAAGTTTGTGGTTGTAACGTGACAAAATGTGGAAAAGTTCAAGGGGTATGAATTCTTTTGCAAGGCACTGTACATGCTGGCAGCACTGTGGGAGTCATGTTTTTTTACTTCTCCGGTGTCTTTCACACCATTAAACCAGCATTACTGGGAAGGAAACTATAGGTAATGCAGGTTGGTGCCTCACTGATCTCCTGAGGTAGACCACAATTTGTCAGACTGAGGAACTCTCTGTCACAGCAGGTGGTTAACAACATAGGGCCTCCTCAAGGAACTGTCTTAAGGACAGTTGAGTATCTGTGGTTGCCAATTTCCTGTTCTATGATGTGTGAAAGCAAATAATACCAACCGGCTGAATAAATTTATCAAGAAAGCAAGTTCTGTCATTGGAGAAGAGCTGGTTATCCCGGAAGTGGTTGCCTAGTAATAATATATCTAGAAATAAGAGGACAGACTGACACCCATCAGGGAACAGACAGATGCCTTATTCTGCCACATATCCGTCTTGCAGCTGAGAAAATCAAAGGACTGTTTACACATATACACATGCTGACACACCTGCCCTGGCCTCTGTTGGCTGCCATAGCAAAAAATGGTTTTAGAGGGTGAGGCCATAATAACTGTCTCTGAAATAACCACAGAGTCCAACACTGGCTTTGCTGACCACTAACTTTGTTTTGTTGACTCTGAGTTTACTGTGATAAATGTCTAGCCTGGGTAATATAAAGTGCACAGTGTTACTTTACTGATATAACACTTTGTAAAAGAAAAATATGAGTACATATATGTATATATAATACTAAACATGCCCAGGGTATTTAGTATATGAATAAAGCCAGTGTTTCCCACTGTATTGTTAAAGTGTAGGTTTAGCAACAAGTTTTACTACCAGAAAACTCTAGCTGGAAGATCAGAAGACACAAAATTTATTATCCTATAACATTTCAAGACTCTCCTGATCTATTTCTAACAAGTAAAAATATATATAAATCAAATACATAAACTTGTGCCAACCAGTTTGCACTTGCACAATCATACCCCTCTCCAGGTATTTACTCCTTCATTTCAACAACCCTGTCCCTTCATTTTACCACCAAAATCTGACTCATCTGTACCTAGTGTTGGCAGCAGCAATAATGACAAAGGCGGTGTGTGACACATGGCCTTCCTACCCCTGTCCCCATGCGTATAAACACAATTCTGAGGCCTTTGCTGTAAAAACAGCGAAGGAAGTTTTGTTTGGCCTGACTTGGGTGCTTGGTTAATTGGCCGACCGCAGTCTTAGCCTCTCTGCATCAGCGTGCTGTGGCAAGAGTGTGGTTAACACAGCGAAACAGAGTGCAGCCTGCAGGGCCATAACTCCAGGGTCATTCAGAGGAGCCCTATGAGAGCAGGAAAATGAGAAGAAAAAGAAAGAAGACGGAGAAATGGAAAAGTTGGAGAGATGGAAAGTGCAGGCACAGTCCACTGACTGATACAAACCCTTGACAGGAACCAAAGTGTGATTTAGCGAAAATGTTTCACAGATGACCAAAACACTTGAGAATTGGCTGCTTTATTAACATGTTGCATGGTAATGATATAAGCAGCACACTGGAAAAGGAGAGTTGTACAGCCGATCAGCACAGAAGTGTTTTGATAAGTGGATGTAGTGGAAAGGTTGTAGCAACACTGTGCAGAGGCAATCAATTGAAATTGTCTCACTGAACACTACATTAGAAATTATTAGGTAGGCTATCTGGAGTGTGAAATTCATTCAAATTAGATTGAAAAAACTTCAAAAATCAGAATAGAGGTGGATCATATCTACAGAAACTTACTATCACCCATCAGCATTTATAATAATTTTAGTGAATAAACTGAATGAGTAGTTTAGATGGTTAATTGTTTCTCTGTTTGTGAATATTTATTTCTAGATCCACATAGCGCCACTACACTCTTGTACAAAAAAATTGGTTATTCGTTATTGGATATGTCATGTTAGATAAGTTTCTTTGGAGCTAAGTGATTTTAACTTAGCTCCTAATATTTGGGTTACTTAAGTCAAAAGGAGGAGGAGAGAAGCAAAAGGAATATAGAGGGGGAAGCAAATAAAGAGAAAAATCCCTCAAAGTTAAAGATTCTCTCTATAGTTGCGCAAACATTAAGTGTTGAAGTGCTAAGGATGAGCTTTAGCAGATGTGTTCAAATCTTCCTGTCCCCATCATTTTCCCTTTACTGTTATGACCCAGCTGTTGGAAGAAAAATTCTATGAAAAATTATAAACATCCTTATATATAGCCTCTCATACAAACAACTTGTTGGGAGGTATTGCTTTTCTAACTTGTGCTCTCTAAAGAAAAGCCTTGGTGTTTTGTTCCCCATGGAAAACCTACAAAAGACTTCATTTACACTATTTAATTTAAAATGGTCTGTTTTTTACATTTGCTGTGAAAGCCTATGTCCTGCCATGGATGTTATCCTCTCTGCTTTTTATTGCAGCCATCCATAAGGTTAGTTAATTGAGAACTTGTTGTTTGGCCCTAAGACACTTTACAGATGCATCTGTATTATGTTAAATGAATCTCTCCTTTCTGTGATAGAAAAGCTGGACAGATTCAGTGTCAAGACCCCTGAACTCATTGTTTGGGACTAAAGAAGAGGATGAGGATGGGCAAGGGCAGATAAAGGGCGAGGTTACAGTTACAGGTGAATAGAGAATTACTTTATGTGTAACTGTAGTCCTGCAGTTTTATTCAAGTTATTCAATTTTTGAATTGTGAAAGTGAATAAGTAAAAGGAAAAAAGAGGGAGGGGGTCAAAAGTTAAACAGGCAAAAAACAGGCAGCACTGATTCCTTTTCCCCTTTAGGGATGTTCTTAAAGTGGTACCCTGAGCTAACGCTCAAGAACCATCTCAAAATGTTTGGTTCAAGAGCTTTTCTCCAAAGGCTTGAAATACTTTCCTGGATGAAATTATCCATGAGGATCTACCCCTGTGTAAGCACTGAAATCTCACCTGTTCAAAATCAGCTTCCTTGCGGAAGAGATCAAGATATGGTAACTGTGCAAATAACGCTGAAGCATAATTGATTCAAAGCAGCCCCAGTGTGTTACAAAAACCATGTCAGCAATTTTAATGCTGCTGCATGCCTCAATGCAAAACTCAGATTTTGATCAACCTACAGTAGACTCCCTGTTTAAACTTGGTGCACTGCTGGGAGAATCTGCCCCTTTCTGTAGTTAGCACACACTGCTGTACCTCTGCTAAATTACTTTAAGCTCATCTAATTTTAGATCTACACAGCTATCTGGAGCAGGTCTTATCTTGTCTCCAATTCACACGAATATTTACATCGCAATTTAAGATATGAGATACCACTCAGGGTAACATGCTCAGGCATTGCAAATTAGGTTCTACATACAACCTCAACCTTATGCTACTTCCCTTTACCAGGACATGAATGTTAGTGACTTTAAAATAGGTCAGAACAGAAACACAATATTACCCCTCAAATTTGTAAGGGTGCAGATGTATTAATGACATGTGGCAGTTGGGGAGGAGATGGTAGAGTGGCATGTCTATTGTTGCACTAGTCCTCTGCATTGGGATTGTGGCCTCATTCATCCACTAGCTTGTAGCCCAGTGTGGAAACCTAACCTCTGTTGCTGTGGTACCTCGACCAGGCTGGACAGAGTGTTGGGGATGGAGAGATTGGGGATGGTGTTGGGGATGGTGCTAAGGATTGGTGTCCTGGGTGGAGCAGTGTATTTTGAGAAGTAGAAAGGGCGGGATGCTGCAGCACAACAGATGTTGTTGATTTAAAGGGATGGAGCTGCACTGAGAAATGTACATGACACAGATTAAAGCCCTGTTTGTCGAGCCCAAAGCAGGACACAACTCTGATCAAAGGACAGAGACCTGTCAGAACACTCGCCATCCTCACATGTGCTTTTATTTTCTCTGTTCTTTCTCATGACAGTGGTTCCTGTCATTTTCTTGCTCCCAAAACTCTCAAACCACAGTTTATGTAGATATGTAACAGCAACAATATAGGCTGTCATGTCTTTATAAGAAAATCTGTCTAGTAGTTCAGTCACTGTGTGTGTGGCCATATGTGTGTATGACATATAAAACTTTGTGGTGAAGAGGCTAATTATCCGTCATTTTAATTTCAACCTATGAAACCTTGCTGTGTCTCAAAAACACACATATATAAACCAATAAACTACTGAATGAAGGAGCTGATTCTCTTGCACAAGCCTTACACACATACAAGCATACAATCCTTACTCACATAGAGTCCGGTGTGCTGTTCTCCAAAGAAAGGGAAAGCGACAGAGATTGCTACCAGTCCCGAGCCTCCATCATCCTGTTTGACAGTCTGGGAGTCACCCTCATCCTGGCCGAATGGGTAGAAGTCCTCCAGAGGGACAGCCGGCTTCACACTACCAATCAAAAAAAGAAGCATGCAAAGGGAGAGCACTGGTCTTCTCAGCCACTCCATGACCTTGTCTGCACAGGGATGGAGAGGAACAGGCAAGGATTCCAAGGATTTCTCAAAAAAGGCAATAAAACAACACTCACAAGACAACACAAGTCCCTGTGTCAAATGCTCAAGCAGTAGTCCTCTCTTTGTCTTTAATTTCCCACTGTTCCTCTTTCTGCTTCTATTTCCACCTGTTGTTTCCTCTCAGATATTCTCTCACCCGTGGTACTTTGGCTGTTTGACAAGGGTATAGATTCCTTGCATTCTAAATGCTGCTGGGTGCTGAAGTGCTGCTGTGCTCCGTGCTGCTCACTGAAATGAAGAGAGTGGGAGAGAGAACGAAGGAGAGGGAGCAGAATGATTTTGCTCAATTTTTTTTTTACAATTCAGTGACTTGGTCCCTAATGGTTAGCTTAGAAATATCCTCAATAAAACCTCTATTCTGCCTGCCAAAGAAGTTCTTTCAGACCCAGCCCCACCCCCCCAGGGATTCACTACCTTGCATGATTAGAGACTCTCATCCAATAGCTGAAGAGAGACCGGTAACTGGATAAGCACTGGGTGGAGCTATGGTAATCAAAGGGCTTCTTTAAAGAGACCTGACAGGCCACTCTCCTCTGCTCTTAACCTTTGCTGAGAAACACCCTTCCCTGTACGCATGTCTCAATGTGGTACACAATACTGCATAGTGTAAAACTTTCATAAATTGTCATGTCAGCAATATGATGCATGCATAGTGCCTTGTGGAAATATACAAAACAAAAACAAGAGATTTAGTGAATAACCTCTTTAGGAAGAATGCGGCATAGCCACTTCAGGCATTCAGCTGTTCTTTTCTCTGAAGATTCTTTTAACTCAGAGGGTTATTAGTACTTTGAATTCTTGTTGCCAGAACATCACATGGGATCTTTTATAGGCAGTTTATTGCTTGTTTGCATAAACTGCCACAATAAGCCAAAGCCAATTTAAAGCAGTTCTTTAATCTGAAAATCAATCTGTTTTTTTCTTTTGTAGGATTTTATTTACTCAAACAAAAAACACTTAGTGATGAAACAAATCAGTAGTTATTGTGGATTGCAACTATTAGACAACAGATCTAATAGTTATTATGGCCTGATTGTACATAGTGTACATATTGATTGAGAAACCTCTTCACACACATGATAACATTTGGAACAGTAACAGTAATATAGTAATAAGTTTTAATTAATCTTATTTTTACCAACAAAGGAATTATGACTTTTTGCTCCAAATTTTGTATCATTAAATAATAATCATGGCAATGTTGTAGGTTACAGAGAATCAGACATGTTATAAGGAAAGTAAAGAGAGAATAATTGTATGGTTTGAATAACTGTTATGAAGTACAACTCTTTAGGAATGTGTGTGTGTAATACAGAGTTGAGATTAGGCCTAATGCTCTTAAGATAAACAGGGATGGACCAAAGTTAGATTTATTGTCTTTTTCAACTGTTTGCTGCTCAAATCCTTAAAACAATTTGGCAACTGAGATGCATTTGGAAAACAGTGATCTCTTTGTTTGTTATTATTGGGTTCTTATGGTGTTGATTAGGATTACTTAAAGTATTGTGCAAATGTAGTCCAACAATTCTCCCTGAGACCAGTGATTTGAGTGTTTTAATATGCGAGTGTAACATTTAATCTTTGTTTGCATGCACTGGACCTGTTTATTTTTAGGGCTTTGAGGCACCACAGTTTTGTGACACATCGCTGTCAGTGGTAAGATGGTCACTGTTGTTTTTAGAGCCCCAATCTCAGTATCTGCCTCATATGCTTGTTTTCCCTTCATCTCCTGCTCCAACTGCTTCTTCAGTGTGGACACCTGATCAACACACATACTGGTTATTGCAAAGGAGCAGTCTCTTTTGTGTAATCATCCAAGGTTTCTTGGTATTTAATGTAATGTAAAAGTACATAATACATGTGGCCACATCTAAATAAAATTTCTCAAACCTGCTTCTCCAAGCAGTGAACCCTCTGGTGATAAGATTTTTCCCAGACCTTCAGAGCTTTCTCTGACTGCTGCTGGGAGTCCCTCATCTGCTCCATTTTCAGCTCTTGCCTATGTTGAGCTGTCACTTCCAGGAGCCTCTGAGAGTGAGTCTGTTTCAGAATAGAGATCTGAGACTGTTACACATAACCACCTGTTATTGGCGAGTGAGGGTCAATGCAAAGTTTAATATAGAAAAAGTGCTGCAAAAGGAAATATAAATTTTAATGTGACTTTTATTATTATTAGTGGTGCTTGCTAGTTGCTCAATATTAAAGATTAAAGTCTTGTTCTGATAAACGTGATTTAAAGTAGATGCTTATTTATCTCTCCTCTCACCTGTAGTGTGTGACTTTCTGATTGTGCCTCATTCAACTCCTGCTCCAGGTTTAGAATTTTTTTCCTTCCTGCTGTTCTCTCTTATGCGCAGTGTGCAATACCTCCTTCTCCTTACTGTGGCTATGCTGTTCCACCTGCCCATAACACATGCACAAAACATATTATGGCGTAAATACCTCGATATAGAGTACATAAATGTACAGAAGTGGCAGCTAAAGCTACGTTACACTTCTAAGAATAATTGTATGTTTCAGTTATATAGACAGACAGTGATGATCAAACAAAGTTTTGTCTTACAAAGCCTAGAACCGCAAACAATCTCATGCCAACCAACTTATCCCAGCCAATAATACTAACAGTTAGTTAAGGGTAATAGAGGAACTGTAATTAGTTTTAGAAAAACATTCTAACTGATTACATACAAATTATGTCTGAAGTTTATTGAGGGAGAACTCACATTTTCATTCTGGGCACAAGGCACAATTTATAATAGACTAATTTACATAGAAAAGAGGAATTCCAGTGCAGTGCTATTTTAGCACATTTAGCACCTGGTTAAACGGTATTGCCAGTGGTCAGTGAAGGTGTAGCAAAGAGTGCACAGCTCTCTTTTGCATCCTGCTCAGCCTGATACCTCACAGCCAAGTAAATTAGATCTGACATGGAATATATACAATCTGTATGGCTGTCTAGATAAAAGCTGGTTGATCACTAGTATGTTGATTTCAATGATCGACATGAATGTGGACTAGAATGTTGCAAGTTAATAAATAATTGGAATGTACAAAACTATTTTAGAAGGAGCATTTATTAAAGCTGTGTTCTTTCACTTGATAACAGCTAGATGGAGCACAACAAAATGGAACAGAAGGCAGGTCTATTTACTTGAAAGTTGGACTAAAAATGTAACATTTTTGACTGGATTTTCAACAGTGTGAGAGAAAACAGCTGCCACAGGATTCCACCTGTTTGTGTAGGGTTATATGACCAGTGCTTTAAAGACAACATTTTCTAAAGTGTTTTACTGTGCAAACCATTTAATAGGTAATGTGTTATCAGTACACCAACTAAAGCTTTGGGCTATATATATAAAAATATAGACCACTATAGAGTTTATATATATATATATATATATATAAAACTATAGACCTACTCTGTTACTACAAGTAACAGAACAACAAAAAGGTTTCCAGTATTTATTGTGTGTATGACGTGTATGACTGTGAAGACCAAATGTTATTAAAAACATTGTGTTAACAGGAAGAGTATTGATGTGGACAACCTCCTGTAGGCCACGTGTCTGTCCAGTTCAGAGACCCTAAGCTCAGACTCTTCCTGGGTACTCTGCAGGCTCTATAGTAGTAAGTATGAATGGGCATTAATTTACCCATGTAAAATTAGGCAACCACAAACACAGTTTTAATGAGGAGGCTGTACGTTTCCTCACTGGTACCAATGATCTCTCATTCTATTTCTCTTGTGGTCTTCTTTTTATTGGCAAGAGCTGGCAGGACTCTGAAAAAGATTTACACTAAGGCGTAGTGTTTTGGTTTGTACAACATCTTTAAAACACATACTTGTACTAAGGCTAAAACAGCTCTCCAGAGAAGTCATACAAAATTACCGTACAACCAGTTCAGTCCAGATTTTTATTGCAGAATCATCCAGCACCTTCAGTAACCAGGCAGCGACAAGGGTAAATACAAGAAAATTCCAAATCTGGAAAAATTCTGCATCCACAGCATAAATCACTATACATTGTAGCAACAGTAGTAAGATGATTCAGGGGTTTCAATTAAAGCTGTGTTAACTAAGATGAGCTCAAATCTGGTGCAGGTTAATTTGTGTAAGTGGTCGAACCATAAAGAACTTAATACGTTTATGACTTTAAGATAAAGCAGCATTATTGGCTTGAGGGCGTCTTAAGAAAGTCCTGACAGAGAATTTGCTTTAAACTTGTTGCAGTGCAAAGTTTCCTCAAGCTGAGGTTTTTAAGCACGTCTTCAGTACTTTTCAGCATATGGTGAATGGTAGTCATCATACAGCTGCAAATGTCCTATATTTACATACATAAGCACACAACCCACACTGACCTGCAGCATCTTTCGATCATGCTTGCTGGCTGTGGCACTGTTCACCATGCATGGTGCAGTGGTGCATGGTGCAGACATGCATCAGTTGCATCACTTTGAATTGACTCTGTATGTCTTTTATAAACCTTCTTCAGGGCTGCCTACAGGAAAAGTTTTGTTTATGATCCTGACCTGTCTACACAATTCTTATGATTATCTGCATGCCTGCAGGTGAGATATCTCAAGCTCAGGCATATTTGTTCTCAGTTTCAGCACCTCCTGCTGAAGGGAGGATTTACACTCTTCGAATGTTGTCGATCTCTGTCCTTTCTCTCCCACTATCTTTAAACTGAGGAAAAGAGAAGGGAAAAGAAATTTAAACTTAAGCCGCACATTCTAGCTACCTCACCTTTATATTTACATTTAATATAAAGATTATTTCTACTCTTTTGCTTATTTTTGCTAATAAAGCTATTTCACAATTAGTCCATAGAACAGGAAAAACTCCTGTAAATAAATGTTTCAATATTTAAGTTACACTTCTCAATCTCAAACAATACTTTGATGTTTAATACCTTAACCGAGCTAAGAAATCACAAACATGTACAGAAGATATTCATATTTTAATTAAAACATTTTAATAGTATGCTAAACCTGTTGTTTTCAAACTAGGCTCTCTTCAGAGCTGTTCAAACTATATGGTTGGAACTCTGGATGGTCTCTTTCTCTCTCATCTCCTACAGCTCTCTTTAGTCCCAAGTTTAGTCCTTGTCTTGCAGACACTCCCTCAGCTCTCAATGGGTGATCAGCTCCTTATGACCAGAGTCCCTGCTCTCTTCCACCTCATTCAGCTCCCTCCTCAAATGCTTTACCTGAAAGAGATGGAGATAAACAAAGATTCAGATAGAATGACATAAAAAGAAACTCAGATGAAGAGAGAATAAAAGATGAAACAAACAACAAAGGCTTTTTAAGTCATTTGGGTATGGGAAGGTGACACCACAGAGGGAGTGAGGAACTTTATATTCCATATGTGGCACTGTTTTTCTGAGGACAATTCAATTTCATTTTCCATGAGATAAATGAAATGGAAATACAGCCTAAGTAGTATGTACTAATACTTAGTAAGATTCCACTGCCTTGTTCCATTCAGCTTCTCAAAGCACGTGAGCATCAGACTCATCCAGGAGTTCTGCCTCCTCTACTGAATTTCAGGGCACTTTCTGATTTGTACTTAAAAATGTGTTGAAAAATGCCCAATGATTAGTATGGCTTTTTCAAGTTTTTAAATACGTTAATCAGATGAGACTCTTCACCCATGTAAACACACAGGAATATGACCCACATTCTTGTAATTGCTTGGCTCATTTTATGGTTTATTCTTTACCCAAAATGCAGTCAGAATGCAAAGAGAAACACGTAGAGTAAGACAGGACAAGCTCCAAAGGCTGCCACACACAACAGCGATTATGAGAAACATCAGTGGTGTGTACAAGTGAGTGTAGATGCTGGTGTGTAAAACAAGTTCACTGGGCCACACAAGCTGAATTTTTCTCATAAATCCTAATGTAAGAGAATAAGCCTGTGCCAAGCTATCACTGGTTAAATTCATTGAAGGGGGGTTGGATTAAGTAGGACATGGGTTTGGGATGAGCCCTGTTGGGGGTTTCCATGGAGACAGCTTTTACAAACACAAAAATTAAGGTCTGAGCACCTGCTTAATTGTAAAAAGGCTAACTTAAACCTTTCCTTTTTATATCAGAGAAGATTCTCTCCTCTCTCCACTGGTGGCTTTTATTGCTCCTTCATAACTTACTGCTTGTAGTTTGTCACTGTCTGACCAGACAAGTCTAAGGAGGATTAGGGAAAATAATTAAAGAGGAATAGAAACTCCCATCTTTGTGAGCAGGCAGCTTCACACAAAGAAGTTCACACCAAAACCACTTACCCTGGGTGTTTTGGAAAAGACAGTTGGACCATCTAAACTGATGCTGTGGTAGAATTAAATGTTTGTGCAGAGGTAATTTCCAGTTGACCTTGTTTTTCAAAAGTGGAAATGTACACATATGGATACAAGCACAAATATGCAATCATGTAAATAACTTTCTGTGTGCTGATAAATGGAACTGATGACACCTGGAGAATGCTCAATACACATTAACCGATGCCAAGTTCAACAGAATTCTATGCTAAATGCCTCTCCCAAAGACTGCCTCTTGTAGGTACAAAGTGAACTCCAACAGGCCTTATATGTTTCCTTTCAGCCCAACATAAACCGACTCACCTCCCTTCTTAATTACATGACATTGATTATTTGGCTTTGGCATAAACAGAATCTAACAGATCTCCCGGGCTATAGGATTTTGTATGTTACGTTTCTATGACTAAACAACAGGAATGTAAGTGGAAGGCCTTGGATTATGTGACCTCCTGCTGAGTCTTCTGTTGCTGAATAGACAGCTCTCTGATCTGATCTTTCAGGCTAGCCTCTGAAACTTCATGGAAAATCAAAGATTCCTTGAAACAAGGCTGCAGGCCCTGCAGCTCTGCTTGCAACCCTAAAATTGTGTCCTACAGTCAAAGGAAAAAATATGATAATGTCTAAAGAGTACAGAACAAAATGCAGATATTTTCAGATTTAGTATACGTTGCCCTGCTCCTGTTTTCTCAGGAAGTCTTGATGCATACTGTCTTTTTCAAGAGCAGCTGTCTCCATGTCACCCTCCGCTGTAATTATACGCTGAGTAAGAGTTGCCTTTTCTGCCTCTTTTTCAGAGTGGACCTTCCAATCAAAAAGTCTATCAGCACAGTGTAAGAAACTGAGAGTACTCAGAGATGTACTGAAACAAACTGTGTTAACCATTTGCCATATTACCTTAAAGCCTGGGACACACCAAGCTGATGTTGGGGCAGTTTTTGAGCATAGGTCAGGCTAGCATGCCCAGATCAGGGCCCAGATCTATAGCTGTTTTAAATTTCCCAGATCAATAGCTGTCTGAAGTAAATACACAATGTATACTAAGGAGTTGGATTAGTGTGCATGATGGGACCACATGATGGTGTGCATGACGGGACTTCATGATAGTGTGCATGATGGGACTCGTTGAACCTAAGCAGTAGGCTGTACGCCGTGGTTTATGTGGCTGTTTGTACAATATTTATAGCTGTGTCATACTGTAATATACAGCCAAAATGCTAGATGGTGGTGTCCAATGAGCATTTTTAATAACCTGGGTAATATGGCTAGGTATCAGCAACTACGTCATGATACAATACGCGTAGTGCTTCGTATCATAATTGAATACATATATGAATATCATAACTGTATCACAGTTGAAGCTGCATCAAACACATGAGAGAAAACCTCTAGTGTCCATGGGACAGAATGAAACTTGCTTGAGAAACTTAACGTGTCTGTGAGAGATACTGAAACTGGTTCAGTTTCAGAATTTATGGGTTCAGTTTCAATCACGCACCTCACTGAAGCACCTTACAAATTGTCGGTCTGATTACAAATCAGACCGACCACAAATGTTGTTATTTTTAAACGTGTGTGAAACTATTGCACAGGCTCTGCATATCCACAACGCCAATGGCCTAGCCAATGCTGTGGTTTTGACATAGAAGTATATAGTAATGCATGCTGTGCATTTTTTTTAGCTTGACCAAATTTGAATTTAAACCTTTTTTTGCCACAAAGCCCGGGTCATTTGTTGCTCTAGCTCAATCTTAACACTGGACAGCTCATCTGTGCAAAGGGAAAAACAAGCATATCTGCAAAAAAACATTTCTTAGTGAAAATGTACATTTGGGAAACAATGAGTTGTGGAACAAATTATAATGCAACAACAACACATAAATAGTAGAGTGTATATTAACTGTAAGGGGACTTTGTTAAGCTCTAGAGAGAACCTCAGCTGACCCCTCAGCTGTTCCTCAGTTCTGTGCTAAAATATGGGCCCCTTATGGACTATTGATGGGGCTCAATGGCCAGCTGGCTCAGCCAAGTCAGTGAGAGAAGTGTGGAGGCTCTGTAAGGTGGGACGCTCACCTATTAAAGCCTTGTTAGCCTGGTGTAGACTAGCTTTCTCTTCCTCTAACTTAGCTCACAGGAGGAAAAAAAGCAAGAGAACAGGAAAAAGAGATGAGTGAGAGACAGTGAGGAATACAAAGAAAGTGGGTTGTGTTTTTTGTAGTAACAAAACTACTAACTAAGGGTTTTCTTTCATTCAAGACAGATGAGATATTCTAGAGATGATTTACATGGCAAAACACAGGTTTAACCTCACAATGATTCTCTCAAAGGTGAGACCTAGGGAAACTAGTAAGAGTTACATGATTGAAAAGGCTCAATTGATAATTAGTACTCAACAAAACTGAAAACACAGGTGTATGCCTGCCAACCTTAAAATCCAACATAAATACAAACACTTAGCCCATATAAACACATTAATACACCAAATCCTACTCACACTAAAACACACTGACTCACCACAGAGCAGCCAGGTTTTTCCAGTTTGTCTCTCTCTCTTTGCAAGTCTTCTGCAGCAAGGCAGCATTCAGCTCCATTTCCTTGCAACATTCACTTAACTGCTCCTGCAGAGCCTGTTTCTGCTTACTGACCTAGGACACACATGATTGTTGACATACAGTAATATTTAAACATTTAAATACAGACTTATTAGAGTACTTATCAGGTAAAGAGGAGGAGGAATGGACTTGAAAACCAGTTTGCAATAGTAGATAAAATATCATTATTATAAATCTTATATAAATATAATATAATCCTTTATAAATACAATATTTATAAATATAAATAAAATCCTTTGGTTGGTGAAAAACTTGGATTATGGCAATAACTGACCACTCAGGAAAAAGCAAGCTGTACAAATATTTCCTGAAATGTTAAAACTTTCCTTTCTGTGTCTGCAATTAACCATTTGTTAAAAACAGAAGGAAATTTTACTTCAGTGGTGAGAAAAATAGGTCAACATTGCAAATAATGGACAAATAATTTGCAGTTTGTCTGTGTAAAAATTGTGATGCATTGACATGCATTGAATCTATTACTTTATGGCAATTTTAAAAGACTATAGTTCTAGCATTAGTGTTGGAGGTTTTATGGCTAAATTTGACCAGCCTGGTGGCCACTCTTCATTGATTGCACATTCCACCAGTAAGAGCAGATTGTGTAGGTTTAATTAGCAGAGTAATAGCACAGTTTTGCTTAAAATATTGCAATGCACACAACATTATGGGTGACATTAAAATTCAAAAGAGGACAAATTGTTGGTACACTTCTCGCTGGCGCATCTGTGACTAAGACAGCAAGTCTTTGTGATGTATCAAGAGCCACGGTATCCAGGAGAATGTCAGCATACCGCCAAAAAGGACAAACCACATCCAACAGGAGTAACTGTGGACGCAAGAGGAAGCTGTCTGAAAGGGATG
>JAZGTI010009752.1:0-18451 GCA_036877585.1 Botia kubotai
ACACTGAGGAGTTTAGGCCAAACTTTTCTCCTGATGTCATCTGTCAGCAAGCCGCCTTCACTCACAGCTGTCTGCCGCAGGGTCTCGATGTCCACAGGGTCACTGTTCAGAGCCTGATGGATCACCAGAAGCTTCTGCTTCTTCCAGGACAACTGCTCTGCAAGATGGAGTATTAAAACTCTATGGTGAGATTCAAACTTACCCAGTCATCTGCTAACTTACTAGAGAACTTAATACCTGACTGAAATGAGTGTAAGAAACATTATCATACACTTAACTGAAGAAAAACTCGGAGACTGCCTCCTCTTGCTTTAAATACATTTTACCTCAGTGGAAAGTTTAGCTAGGAAAAAATGATTTTAGCAATGACATAACTTCACACAGAGATACATTTCTGGTGTTAATCCACAGAAAAGAAATACAAAGAAACATAAACATGATTGTTCTTTATGTTTTTGGTTAATGTAACTGAGCCTCACACACATTCAGTAACATCATAATCCATCTCTTACACTCAGTGACATCACAGTGGACCTTTCACTCACACACGGTGACATCAAAATGAACACGTCACACACTGAGTGACATCATAGTGGATGTCTTACAAACAGTGACATCATCATTAACCTGTCACACACTGTGTGACATCATAGTGCATGTCTTACACACGGTGACATCATCATTAACCTGTCACACACTGAGTGACATCATAGTGCATGTCTTACACACGGTGACATCATCATTAACCTGTCACACACTGAGTGACATCACAGTGGACCTTTCACTCACACACGGTGACATCAAAATGAACCCATCACACACTGAGTGACATCATAGTGGATGTCTTACAAACAGTGACATCATCATTAACCTGTCACACACTGAGTGACATCATAGTGCATGTCTTACACGCGGTGACATCATCATTAACCTGTCACACACTGAGTGACATCATAGTGCATGTCTTACACACGGTGACATCATCATTAACCTGTCACACACTGTCACACACATCATAGTGCATGTCTTACACACGGTGACATCATCATTAACCTGTCACACACTGAGTGACATCATAGTGGACCTGCCACACACTTTTAATGAATTTCTAAAGGATCTATGACAAGTGACAGCAAAAAGGATCTCTCAGACTGTAAAGCAGACATTAAAGCAGATGGCAGACACATTCAGCGGCATTATAATGTATCCGTCAAACACACTGTCTGAATTTAAAATGATCCTCACACACATCCAGTGAGGTTATTAAATATCACGCAGTGTACCTTCACTTCTCCTCACAGTCGCTCGGGATTCGCTCCCCTTCAGCCTCTTTCTCCCGTTTCTCATGTTTAATGCACGACACAGTCATACGGACGTAAAGAAAACTTCACGATATTCGCCCCGCGACGCTTTCTGCCTCTGTGAGTCACACGAGCTTGACTCCTGTTGGCCGTGTGCATAAGCCGGTGAGTCACTCAACCTTGACTGCTATAACCTCACATCCAATTGGTCAAAAGACGCCAAGTCACCTAATGTCATTGGTCCGTTTTCAAATCATTTACAGCTCGTCATACAGGCGGCGAGGGGTTATGTTTAACTAACTTAGGGTGGTTTCAAGTTTCAGCTATTATACATGTCAGGTAGATATGGGTTAGTAACCAGATTAAGAAATTGATAAATTATAAGTAAAAATTATATAAAACACTATACATTTAAAATAAGCTGCAAGAAGCATCTGTACTGTATTTACAGGAAGTACCTGTATTTAGAGATGAATGAATGCCTGTTATATAAATACTGATCACTGGATCAAGGCAAATAAAGTACTTTGTATTTAATGGAGTGTTTAATCACTATAGGCAAATCATTGTATTTGACTGTTCAACAGCGTAATGAAGGACTGTCTATCTAATGTCGACACAGCAGTGCCGTTGACTGTACACTGTGTATAGATATTGTACGAACCCTGAGCCCAGCTAACAGTACACACTCTAAAAGGCAAAAAATCCAAAAATGTTCTTGTGATTTTAAGTAACATTAGTAAAACATCTTTTAACATTATATATCAAAAACATTGTTTTTAAGTTGTTAGTGAAACGTTTTAAAAACATTACAGGTTTACGAAAATGTTTAAATAATGTTTATAAAACCAAGCAATAAAATACAATGTCTAAAAAACTGGACTTTTTGAATGTTCGTATAACATTCAAAATATCATTTTTAACGTTTTTGTTACTTGGAATTGTTAGGGAATTGCTCTTACAAACTACAACTGTAAGCTGGACATCAGCTTTGATTACTGTGACCTGGATATAAATATACAGACACACCATCAGCCTTGAATCTGTCATGGCCTGTGTCTGATCACACCTGTTATATTATAACAAGCCCCTTAGGCCTGATGTCTGCTCCACTTCTTCAGTCTGTCCACCTGTTTGCCCTTGTATCTAGAAAGAGCAAATGAGAAGCAGATGAAACATTCAGCATGTTGAGGACATCCTCTGCCCTTCAGTCATACACATTCACTCTTCTTGTGGTTTCAGTAGGATTGTATTGAGGAAGAATGTGACTCTGGGCTACAGTCTCAAATGAACATGTAGCACAATGCCATATGTTTTCATAGACACAAACTACTGAAGTGAATCACTAAAAATAAACATCTATTTCAGCCTGAACCGCAGAGGAAATGGAGCCTCGTCTTCAAAGCCATGGAAAGTAAATCACAGTTTCTAAACCGATCAAATCATTCTTAAATTATTCTAATCATTCTGTTGTTTCAACCAGTGCAAGTCAATTTTAAGTCAATTTTAATATTTTTCTATCAGTATGCTTCAGTCAGTGTTATTAGTATGTCTCTGATTTTGACTGCAGGAATTTATACAAATGAGCTGCAAGCACATTCAGGTTTTAAGCAATGATTCTTTTCCTGGAAAATCTTAAAAAGTATGAAGAACATTAACTTTGTGTTTTATATTTTATAATAAACTAGCCATGGTATCTTGATTTGACCATGTTTGATGGTTCACTTATGTCTGGGTAATGATCCAGTTTAAATGTCTGAATAAGACAAATATTAACTGCCCAGCAGGAACTAAAACCATGTGTTTGTCATTAGATGCAGATTAGACACACAAAGCAACAAAGTATGCTATACAGAGTATGTTAATAACAGATCAGTTCCCTCACAGAAACATGGCATTAAATGGCTTTTTAAAGAGGCATTAATGATGAAGATTTATTCAATTTTGTTGGCTGCCCATACCAGGTGTTGAACCCTTAATCTTTGTAGTGTACAGTACTGTATGTTCATGTATAGATATGGTACATTTAGCATGGTAACATAACAAGCATATTAGCATGTCTAATACTTAAACATGTGAAGTTGTAAACATAAACAATCAACCAAATCATGTGGCAAAAGACATCTAAAGCATCACATAATCGTTTTAAACTTACCGTTTCACACAAAACAGTTTTAGAAGGGCCACTGAGAGAGGTTTAGGTGAGACTGCGCAGAAGGGAACCAAAGCAGACACATTCATTACAAAGCAGTTTGTGCTCAAGACATAATTTCACACTATATTTATGGTTTCTGTCATGCATAATAATGTATCAAAAATAATCACGTCCTTGTATTATACACGCTTAGTTTAACGTACTGAGTTTTTAATGTGTTCATAATGGCTGTAAGCCATTATGATAAGCACTTATGATAAGTCAATAAGCACTGTACACAGAGACGTCTGTGGTGAGTTGCATGCTGGGAATGAACTATGTTATTACAGACACGGGCCGTGCCTGAAAGGCTTAACAACACAATCAATTACACTTAGAGGAAAACTGAGTGAACTTTCTGCTGTTTTCAGACTGTAGGGAGACTGCAATGCTTCATAGGAAGCTCACTTTCAGAAGCTTTTGTTAAAAACTGATGACACATTCAGATATTTTCAGATACACACAGACACTGCAAAGTTTACATTGTGCATTAAAAATATTTATTCATTAGCAGACAACAAAGATGGATGCTAATCCCACAGCTCCAAAATAACACTTAATAAAGACCACAGAAATCTGTCTGGTATGAACGTGTGCAGCTGAAAGAAAGGGAGAAGATGAAGGAAATCCAGTCGGTCACGTCACTGCTGTGGAGACACAATCAAGATGAATACAATTATATCTTCTACATCAACAACTCAAATTTACACTGAGTTTAGACTCAGTGCTAATACTCACCTTTGCTTTGTTCTGAACTGGTAAATAGAGTTTAAACTCAGCAGGCAGCTCATCCTCGGAGTAAAGACGGTCAGAGAAGTAAACTCGCCTGATTCGACAGTTCGCGTGAATCTAAAAACACCAGAACAATCATCATTAACACTGCGATACATCACAGTTCAAACCGCTGCACTGAAGCCACTTTTCCTAACATACCTAACTGTCAAACAACAGACTGAAAACCATAATACAATTACAATAATACAACTAATACAATTGTCCATCTTTTGGAAGCTTAAAAATTGGAACAGAACAGACTTGTAATATCAGTGGGCAGATCAGTTATGACATCACCTGAAGAGCAGCATCAGGGTTTGTCTCACACTTCTGCTTTGACGCAGATCAGCTGCGAGATGCTCACCTGCACACGTAACGTCTCAATGTAATTGGTCCCGTATGCTCGGCGCGTGAAATCCGATAGGTTGAACTGGATTTGATTCCAGCCGTCGTCGAGTCTCATGGGCATGGTGCAGATGAAGGGTTTCACACGTGTCGTGCTCTGATAGTTACTGGCTCTGAAGCGCCGCCGGACGTTCTTATCATCCAGTACCTGAATCCAAATCAAACACACCTTTACTCTTCATTCCAAACCAAACCTGTAGGAGACTGATGTGAATCAGCAGTGACAAACCAGTTCATTTCGGTTGAACCAGAAGCTGTACGGCATTCTGTGGGTATCTGGAATTGATTAGTACCTGAACTTCGAATGTGAAATATTTCTTCAGATTTTTGATGATCATTACGAGGAAGGGCAGCTTGATGCCGAGGGTTTTCTTTGGGTCTGCGGGACATGTTATGTAGGTGGTGCTGTTGATATGAGATACACACACACACAAACACACATCATGTTTCTACATGACACTGATGTGTTCAGTAACAGATGGAGGGACACACACACCTCACATTGGTTCCCTCCACCTCAAGTACCAAAGACTGGATGTCATTGTCTGTTATCCGTTTAATGTGTCCATTTCTGACCTGCAAAGACATGTTTGTTTAAAGAGTTATTGTATAATATATTTACATACACCATCATAGACAGACAGACAGACCCCACAACGGTTATTCAAGAGAACACGTCAACACAATCTGCAGCACAGAACACATTACAACTCAACAACAAACAATAATCAGAATTATTGAAACACTAAACATATAAACACATCTTTTGATCATTTCCTTTGAAATACTCACGCTGAAGCGCTAATGTAATCTGCATCCATGTATGTCTTACGGTATAATGGTAATAATATGGTACTGTATTATATGGTGATGATGATGATGATATATTAACGTGCTTATATAAAACTCAACGGAACTACCATGATAAAGGAATATCATGGCGTTACGATCATGTGTTTCGCATGACGTGATTTAAAACAATGGTAATACTGTAGCACTTACTGTAAGTACATTATAACGCATGAGGCTGTAATATCACGACTAGACTTAATATGTGTACAGGTGGCTATAAACACTATGTAAACATGTACTTTAATATACCTGATGTCATTAATTCCTGATTAAACTCACTCGCTCACCTTTTTATCCCAAATCTGCAGCGGTTTACTGCCGATGCTGTAGAGGACGGACAGGAATCCGCTCTGAAACGTGTTTTTAAACATAACCCCGCCGCACACTCACCCACACTCAACACTTCCGGCCGGATCGCGTCACTCTGCAGCTGCGCTTCCGTTTACACACTGAAAATAAACTTTGATCAGCAGTGATGGTAAATATAAAGTAAAAGTGCTGTTTAACGAGGCGAATGTCGCGTCTGATTGATGGCAACTTTTTGGGAATTATTTTGCGGTTGCTAGGAAACGTGACGCGATTCGGTTGTCGCGTCTGACCCTTTAATGTTGACACGGATGTTGCTATAGTAACAGTGAGTCCGACAGGTTATGTATTGAATCCAGGACCAAGATCTTTATTCCAAGATGTTAGATCTTGTTACAGCTAACATGTTTATAGCGTGTCTGTAATACAGAACCTGTGTAATCGAGCAGTTGTATTGGTTGTTGACGGACAGCACTGTACACTGTATTTCTGGGTTTTATCAAGGTGACATGTTCAGAAAGTGACGTCTGAGAGAGACAGGCAAACATACACACGTCCATCCAGCATCACTGTGTTAGTATTAGTTAACATCACCACCGGGATTGTAAAAGCAGAGTCTGCTTCTGATGGTCTTCTGCTTTCCATCTGCAAGCACCTGTCCTAAAGGTTACACCTGCCAGTGTTCAGAAAGCCCTCCGCATGGCCTCAGTGTTACCTGTAGTCTGTCACACCTGATCCCATCACAGGTGTGCACAGGGAGGCTTTTGCTCAGCTGAAGGCGTGTGTACTGGTGTACCCATGGCACTGCATGTGCACTTTGCAGCAGTCAATAGGCGGCATGATACACAACCATGAGACTGCTGCACGCGTCCTGTTCCGCAGTTCTGAGCTCAGAAACCAGGAGGGGCAGTCGTTCTTGGCAGTGGACGTGGACTTGTACAGCCTGCCGAAGAGGACCATCGACTATGCCATGTTCAGCTGGTTTGCTATGGTCATCTCGTATGTTGTTTACTATGTGCAGCAGAACCAGGAGAATGCCAGACGACACCTTGAGTACCTGAAATCTCTTCCTAATAAACCCAAAAAAACAGACAAACCGGACGACGTCAGCAGTCGTGTGACGGAGCAAAGATACGAGATTGTTGTACAAGTTTGATTGTTGTGTTCTTATGAGTCTTTCAAACATGTTATCTTTTAAAAGTGCTTCATACCAACAGTTCCTCAGAAATCCTCCTCAGGTGAACTGACATGAGTAACGTTCTATTTGAACTAGTCAGATGGAACAGATCGTCTATCCAGAAATTTAATCTCAGGTGTAAATGTTGATAGACTTGATTTGTAAAAACCGTTCAAATGGTTTGTGGCTTCAGCGTTTTGTAAGACAAACGATAATCCAGGCATTTTGAAAAGCACACACACACCAATCACTTTACCCTTTAGCAGCAATACAACACACCTGTTGAGCTGTTTCTTCTGACACTCTTGAACTATGATTGAAGAGTTTTTTTATGACTTCATCTTAGGATAGCACCTTAAGTGAGGATCAAGAGCTCGTGGTTTGTGTGGAAACGTACCTGAAATCCTTTTAAAGATGAATGTACTGATCTAGTGTAACAGCGTGTTCTTTTCACACTGTACAGCAGTGAAGAACACACTGACTCATGCTGTAGACACAGGACAGATCATGTAAGTGCCTGAAACACTCATGACTGTCATTCAGCTTTTGATGACTTCTTTCCTTCAGATGTTTTTTAAATCTCTGTCACATGACTCATGTCAGTGAATCATATTTTGAGATTTGAATCTCTCAAAATATCTCTAACCCTCTCTAGAGTTTGATGCACACAAATCACGTGACAGTGACGCTGGACGTCACATGAATGCACAGTCCTCTTAAAGTACACAATCAAGTGTACTAAAATGTTTTTGTAAAGCTACGTTTCAGGAATGCACAGCAAGTATAAACTACATAAGTATAATCCTAATGATTGTGGAAGACCCTGCAGAACTCAATACATCTTTAAAACATCCAGTACTGCAGCTATCAGTAGCTGAACACAGCAAAATTACACACATATACACAGTGGCATTGTGGAATTAATTCTGCAGATCTCATCAACATGACTGTAGCTTTACCCGGTCCGTCTCTGTTCAACTCTCAAACCCTCCCCCAAAACAGACAAACACACCACTGACGGTTTCACTTCTTTTATTACAAAAACTGATTTAATCAAAAAGACCGAAGCCCATGTCGTCATCAGACTCCTCAGACTCCTCCTTCTTCTCTTCCTTCTTCTCCTCCTCTTTGGCTGCAACACAAGAGAAACTGGATGAGAAACTCTGTGAGATGCTACCAAACCTCATGTGATCAGATTCAACACCACACATGAACGCTGACGTGCAGACTGCTGCAGTTACCTGGTGCGTCTCCGCCTGCAGGAGCTGCAGCGCTGCCTGCGGCTGCAGCTGGAGCAGCTCCACCTCCAGCACCAACGTTGCAGATCAGAGAGCCAATGTCCACGCTGGCCAGAGCCTGAGACACATAAACAACATCAAACACACACACAGACACAGCAGTCCAACACAATGACAACTACACAACTGCTATCAAAACTCCTCAGAACATCTTCTGAGCTTTAGTTTAACATCCACGGATGAAACATGTAAACTCAGTCCTCTTAAAGGGCAATTTAACCAGCTAACTGAAGACATGAACGGTTTAACTTACAATTCTGTGCTAAACCAAAGTGAATGTATGTATTAAGTGTGTGTTAAAGACAAAGCAGGTGGTGACACACCTTAGCGAAGAGACCCGGCCAGAAGGGCTCAATGGTCACCCCAGCAGCTTTGATCAGAGCGTTGAGCTTGTCCTCCTGAGACACAAGCACACACACACATTAAACACACACAAATCTGTGACTGTAAACCACACAACATACTTCAGTAACCCCGTGACAGCAGTATGCAGACACCACAATAAAATGTATAAACAATGTACCGACTGTATAACCCCCTGCACAAGTCACGTGACGCTTTCATTGAAAGATCTGCAGCAGTTACTGTAGACGAGCGTAAGACATGACAGTAAATGTGACAGCAGGTAAACACACACACGTGCGCAGCGACAGACACGTAACGTCTCGCTCAAGACCTGACGCTAAACACTCACAAACACACCCGGAACATGTTCACATAATTAGTTATGACACATAAAGTCATTAACGCGTGTGAATGCTGTACAGTGTCCCGGGTGCTACTGGCGCGCGCGACACACACCGTGACGGTGACTTCATCATCGTGCAGGATGAGCGCGGAATAAATACACGCCAGCTCGGACACAGACGCCATTCCTCTATCAGCAGATTAACGCTTCACACGCGGATGACTTAATTTCACGGTGCTAGTCGCCGGATTCAGAGGCCTTAGCTTCACGAGAAGAACCGAGCACCTCAAACACAGCGCTGAGAGAGACCGGAAAAGACCGATGGGGGCGGGGCGAAGACTTATATAGCAGCTGCGTCACTTCCGTGGGTGTGACCAGAGACAGTGATTGGCCCGTGTATTGAGAAAGTGTATTTTAAAATGTATTGGTATTTCAGAAGAACACAACACAAATAATTAAGCAGTTAAATCACAGAAACACGTTTAATAGAATAAGGAACAAAAACAAACATACACATCATTCTCTCTGAACACACAAACATCAGTCATGTTACTAAAATGAATATATTCATTTTCAAAACAAAAGAGATTTTGAACCTAAACTCTGGTCTTTTGGCACTCTCAGGACATGGTTTTCATTCCAAAACACTGAATTAACAGTCCTGTCAGAATACAGTCAGTAACATTAAACCAAACTTCAGACAGTCTGTGTGTGTCAGACTTTCTGTCATATCAGTACACGCGCACGCGCACGCGCACACACACACACACACACACGCGTTCACACAGAGCAGATGGGGTCATGAACATTGATCTACAGAGAGCACAATCCAAACACAAAGTTCTCTCATGAAACACTGCACTGTTGCTGCAGTTTTGGAGTCTGACAGCTGATTCACATGCTGCTCTGGTGTTAATCTTGGTGCGATTTCCCTTTGGTCGTTTCATCGTAAGACAAACCGTATTCATTGACTCTAGTTTTGTCCACCGGATATAGCCTGAAAATACACCATCACCTCATGTATCATCATATATCATGTATCGTCAAGCATCATGCACTTAAAAATCTGTTGTACATCAAGGTTAGATGAGGCAGGAGGTTCCTCACCATCTCTGATAAAGGTAAACGAGAAAGACGACATCATCTCTGAAGCAGGCTAATCGATGTGATGTCGGCATGGTGATGATGAAAGCGAAGACATCATCAATGAATGTATTAAAAGCCTGTTGAAAACAAACAGCAATACTTCACACAAGCCTTCAGATACACAGATTAAACATTCACTAACAAAGACATTTTGACCAGAAGATGTTTTTTTATTAAAACAACAGTCACACTGTACATGAATAAAACAATTGACAGTTTCAATTGACAATAAGGCTCAAAATCATTTTACTGTACATGAGAATAAATGAACAACTACACAACAAATACCCATGGACTGATAACAGTGCACTAAAATTATGTTCTAATAATATCTGCTTTTAATATCTGATGTTACCTTGTACATAAATGCTTTCCATGGCAAGTGAGCGACTGACTTCAGCTGTGAAGACAAACACACTGACTGAAACCAGCTGGAGAAGAAATTCTTTCCAGTTCTACTGTTGAAGTGTTAATCTGAACAAACCTTGTAATTTACAAAGAGTTGTGGCAACATAAAGAGGAATCCAAAGGCATAAACCCCTGTTCACATAAAAATGAGAACGATTAAACAAGCGGAAGTTTCATCATTACTGGCCTTTCACAGAATAAACCTGAAGATAGTTACTTATCAAGACTCACCATTGACTAAACTGTTAATGAGCCAAGAGTACCAGCTGTTCAAACAAGTTAAAGATTCATGTTAATTCAACCAACACAGACTTCTTGATTTACACTAGTGTTTCTGCAAAAACAAACATGCAAATATAATGTGTTGGTAATTTGGGCTCTGGTTATGTCCAGTAGTGTATGATGTCACATACCTCTTATATTTCACGAACACCAGTGCGTAAACGGCTCCGCCCACACAGAGAGGATACAGCAGGTATGACAGATACTTCATCGCCTGGTTGATGGTAACAGTTTAAAAGCACTGATACTGACAAATATTAGAAAATAATCATAAGACTAATCTCTGGATTTCAGTCAAACTCACCAGTGTGTCATATTCCTCTGTTCTTCTCTCAGACTCATCAGATTTCCCAAACTGAAGGAATATCCGCCACAATTCACAGTTAAAGAACAATCACTATTATCCACAGGTATCTAGTGAACTCAAGCACTGAAGATAAACAAAAGCATTTACCAGGACTGTTGGAGTGAAGCCTCTCCACATGACGTGGATTTTAAAAGCCTTTTTCACTTTCCACACCTGAAACAACAAAAGCAAAGACAAAAAAACGGTGTTTTCTGATCACACAGTAACACAGTAACTGTGTCCATTATGTTCACTGGAGCAAAAACACTCCACACCAGAAACAGTGAAGAACAGAAACATGTAGGTAAAATGTGACCTGTACCTCAATCAAAGATCCAATTGCAGCAGGAACCAGAACCAGCAGACTGGTCTGCTCGTCCAGCAAATAGAGGAAGATCACAATGGTGCTGAAACATCTCCAGAGCACTGAAACACACACAGGAACCTCATGAATCTCATGAGAGCTCTCCCAGAAAGATCAGTCCTGCTGCAGGAGCTCAGTGTTCACTCACCTGCTTTACTGGACATGCCCACCATACTCTTCTTCTGCTTCCAGAAGCTGATGTCATTTTTGAAGGCCAGAAAGTCAAACAGAAGCTGGAAAGAAAATGTTTAGATGCAGAAATAAAAAACCTTCACGCACACAAAACAATATCACACACTGGTTTAAAACACACACACACTTACATGGAAAGCTGCCACAAAAAAGGTCAAAGCAAGAAAATAGAGATTTGTGTCCACAAATATTCCTTTGATTTCATCTGCATCTTTCTCAGTGAAGCCTAAAGGTGCAAAGACAAATATTGCCATGACTTTCATTTTCTAGTCTGAAAATCTCATGAAAACATTTCAGTGTCAGTTTAATGCCACCAAGACTTCTTACTACCTTAGTTTCATTTAAGCACTTTTTTGGTCCTAAAACAGATTTCATCACTTCGCTTTTTCTTCTGATTTTAGGGTGAAACAGAAATGAGAAACCAGAGTAACTAATAAACACAGCGTGTGTCAACGAGAGATTCTTACCAAACTGCTGGAGTGAGTAAACTGCGTCCTGCATGTGAATCCAGAACCTCAGTTTCCCCAGAGCGATGGAGTCGTATGAGATGGTCAGGGGCAGTTCAGTAGTGCTGCTGTTGATTTCCTGTGAACAGACATGACGGCAGTTCACACAAAACATCAAAAACAGTGTAAAACATCAACAGCATAGCTTCAAACATACACGTGCATGAGGGAAAGTCTTTATTTTAATTCTGTCCACATTTCATTCTCTAGTTTTTCACCATTTGTATGAAATATTGAAAATACAAATACTTCATACACTCCATCATTTAATATGGGCACATGTTATAAGTCATGTTATCACTCATCTGCACTACTTAAGAAATCACATGCAATCACTATAAATTAAACAAATTAAAGATGCAGTACCATCAAATCTTTCACTCTGTTGCTGAGCTCATCCACAAACAGCAGCGGCAGGTAAATCATCTTTTTGCCGCTCTGGTATCTAAAAAGACACAAATGAACCAGCAAAATGAATCATAGGGGCTTCACCGCCCAAACACATGCCCAGAGGTCAAAGGTCACTGCAGGAAGCAGCTGGACTGTGCTGGAAACCGATAAACTCACACTCGCATGTAGCGGTGCACATCTCCAGGCAGGGCCTCACGATCAAACCAGAAGTTCTCTGACACCACGTTCAGGGTCAGACGAGAACGCCAGTGAGAAACGGGCCGGTCCAGTTCTGAGGTGCCGCCCGCTTTTTGCTGCTCTGCTTTCTGGATAACATTCAGATTAAAACCAATAAGGTTTTATCAGTGTGTTTGATGAAGAGGCTGCCAGAGGCAGGAAGTGGGCGTGGCCTCACCTGCAGCTCGTCCTGGCCTGTGATCAGGCTGATCTCTGGAGCTTTTGGCAGCATGTATGTGGTCAGTTGTGTGACTAAATGCACCTGGTGTGAATCCTGCCACGGGTTCAGCCCCGCCTGGTGCAGGAACACCACAGCGTACAGCGTTCCATTCTTCCGTGTCTTCTTTGGCAAAGACACATTTACTAACCTGAAACACACAGAAATAAATCTCTACAGATCTAGAATTTGAAATAGCAAGGAAACATGTTGTCAGAGCTCCAGAGATAATGTTTCTTTAACCTTTCAAACCTGCGGTTCACATCAAACTCTTCCTCTCTGTGGATCAGACTGTGTCCTCCGTCAGCATTAGGTTTCAATGCTGTGTAGATGCTCAGCTGAAACAAGACATTAACGGAACCACCATTTAAATAACACGCTATAGTAATATGATAATCAGTCAGTACCATTTTGTATATTACCAACTTTTATCATCACTGAACAAATCCACTACTGTTCTGTAAGAGATACATGCCTTTGTTTATTTATGAAATACTAGCCTTTGTGAACATGTTTATTGTGTGTATTGTGTACTAATTGCCTTTTGTATTCATTGTTATGCATGTTGTACCTTAAGGGTTAATTGTTTCTGTCTGCCAATGTCCTACTCACATGATTAATAAGGAAACTTTCTATTTATAAAGAAGAAACCTGTCTGTGTGTCTGTCTGTCTGTGTGTCTGTCTGTCTATGAAAGACTTGCTTTTACACACGACTTTAAGAATTTTGTTGTAAATATGTACAACACACGATATTCTTACCTGTAGTCGAGGTTTTGCAGCCAGGTAAGGAGAGATACAGGTGTCACCCTTTGGATTTTCACAGGGTTTCGTGTACACTATTCCATACATGACCCAACATGTGTGCAGTACATACAGAAGGAAAACCCCCACTATCAGACTCGTGAAGGAGGTTTTAGGAAACATTGTACTGTATTAATCCCGGCGCACAGCTTCAGTGGACACACATAAGACATTACTGGACATAAACATGCTGAGGATCAGGATATGAGGAACACACGTCACTACAAACACACACATCAGCATCGTTTGGAACATCTCCAGTGTGTTGTGTTAATATCTCAAGCGCTCGGCACATCTTCAGTGTCACCAGTGAATCCTCATGATGAGTTTCATTTCTTTCATTTATCCTCGATTCACTTCATGTTTCACTGATCCTCTTCCGGCATTCACTTCCTGCTGTCGGATGCCAGATTGACAGTTATTCAGCGAAATATTTCGTGCATTAAATAACATTTTACACTTACCTGAACTCTTTCATTGTTTTAAATGTAGAGCATTAAGGCGCCTTTAGTGTGTTTCTATATCATTTTAATTGCATGTTATGTCTGTTTTGTCATTTACGTGGGGAAAAACCTTTGTGATATTTTCATAGTGAATAGTTAATGGAAGATTTTCTTCCATTAAGATTTTCTTAGAACATTTTCTCCACAGTTTACCCCCTCGTTAACACTGGACAACTGTCTTTATTGTAAAGTGTGTGAGTAATAAAGTATTTTTTATAATATCTATTATATATCTTTTTCATAGTATCTAATATCTACTAAGAGAACAAATACATTAAATATCTCAAATAATTTATCATTTAAAAAAACAAGTGTGATCAATCAAACCCATCTTAGAGACATGATGCAGTTTTTGTGGGTTGAGGCAACTCTCGAGGAGGGCAGGAAGGTTGTGTTTCCGGTTGCGCGGCGGAAGTGATTGCTGCAGTAGCGTCGTCTCGCGCTGCGTTGTGTTGTGTTTCTGGAGGAGAATTGAAGTGTAAAGTCGCCGCCAGCATGAAACTCGTCAGGTGAAAGTCTTACCTCAGCGGATTTAACACATATTAACAAATGACATGTTGAGAAATGTGATGCGATGTGATAGATGGAGTTCGATGGTATGTGGCTGCTGGTTAGCTGTTCGCTAGCTCTTCGCTGCAACAGGCGGGAATCAATGAATGAATGAAGTTAATGTCTGTTATGTTTGAGGGTCTTATTCATTATGTTGTCAGTGCTGAGTGCTCATAGCTGTGCTGCCTTGAACGTGCAGCTTATGGGTTCATCAAATTCTGCGTTCGAGGCTATTGTAAAAACTGTGCCTTGAAACGAACTACTGCAACAACAGACACGAGCAGTTGTACACACGTCGACAGTGATTCATTGTTTTTGATGTGATTATTGCAGGTTTTTGATGAAATTAAGTCATGAAACGGTGACTGTTGAACTTAAGAATGGCACGCAGGTTCACGGCACAATTACAGGTGATAATGCACATTTCGTTACAATCTGACTTTTAGTTCTTTTAAATGTGTAAAGAACTTTTTTACAGAACACTTAACACTGAAACGTGCAAGGAACATTAGTCTGATATACATGCTGATGACTGTCTGTCGCAGGTGTGGATGTCAGTATGAACACTCATCTTAAAGCTGTAAAGATGACCCTTAAAAACAGAGAACCCACCCAGCTGGAGTCACTCAGTATCCGTGGCAACAACATTCGCTATTTCATCCTGCCCGACAGTCTTCCGTTGGACACGCTACTGGTTGACATCGAACCCAAGGTCAAGTCAAAGAAGAGAGAGGCTGGTGAGTGTTGCTGTCATGGTGATGTAGTGATGGACAGACATGACCAGCCTGTTCTGGGTGATTGGACCCACTGCTGTTTGTGTACTGTGTATTGCTGATGCTGTTGGAGGGGGGTGGATGTGTTATTGGGGCTCAATACTTCTAAACACAAAGTTGTCTGTACTTTTGTGCTTTCTGAGGTAAGAGTTTAAGTTGCAAAGCCATTAAACCTTTTTGTGCAGGTTTGTGGTCAAAAGATGCATTGTAGGAAAACAGACAAAAATTGTGTACAAGTGATTTAAAAATGTAGTTAGTCATTGGAGCAGTTTATGCTTTAAAACATTATAAAGCTGAAAAACATTTGTCATGGTTAAAAGTATCATTAGTGTTGTAACATTAAAGCAACCTTCACTGATTTCATTGATTTCTTTTTACAGTGGCTGGGCGTGGCAGAGCAAGAGGTCGGGGGCGTGGCCGGGGAAGAGGGCGTGGCCGGGGTGGTCCAAGAAGATAAACCTCAAGCCACTGTACATTGTTTTGTAATGCAGTTTGTGTTTAGTTTTCCTTTGAAAATATTTTGTGATTCTGATTTGCCTTCATTTTGTACATTAAAAATGTTCTTTTGAAAATGGCTTCGTGTGTTATGTTTAGAAGTGCTGAAACTGATGTCCAGTTGTGAGCTGAAGGATATTTTCTATCATTTAAGGCATATTGGCCAACCTTCAGTTCCATTCTGTCCTATTACATTCAAAAGCAATCCCGCGCAAAACACCAAACTAAACCGCTCAGAGAAGAACTGAGCTAACTAACTGAGCTAGTTAACTAACTGACTAACTCGTGCTGCTTAAGGAGAACCCTGAATGACGTCACTCGCACTGGCGCGCAGTAAAGAACATGACATGAAACCATGAGATTTACAATAGATAAGAAATACACAATAATGATATAAGTTTAAAATTTAATTGTTGAATTGCAGGTTTACAGTACATGCTAATACTTAATGACTCTAGACAACAGGCTGTTTAAACTCAGTAACAATATTTATAATGAGCACACTTCTTAAAAATTAAATCATTGCTTATAAAGGTGATTAAAATATTATCCACAAATCGCTTAAAAAACACAAAAGACAAATAAATTAATAAATATAAATAAATTTTTCACATGTGTAAAGTTTACATGGACACAAAAAGTGTCAAAGTTGAGTGTTGAATTATAACCACTGAAGACTCACAAATTAAAAAAATAAACATAACCCACAAATCCAGCACATGGTTTACATGACTGAGTTACACAAGTACATAGACACAGTCAGGAAATAAACAGCAGCTTTAATCTCAGAACCACACGCCCATATAATGCAGATATCACATTATCATCTCTGGATTTGACTCTAGACTGAGCGTGTGCAGGAAGACACTGAAGCACAGACTGGACGTTCAGTGGTCGCACATGCCTTCAGCACATACACACACTCTATATCCCACAGAAACATGTTCTGCTCCAGAACTGCCCCATCAGGTCACATGACTATAACATAAGCATCACCTACATGTGTCAGGATCATTCACACTGACCCAGAAACAACAGATTTCAGAGCTACAAGAACTTTCAACAAAACCCTGCAGAATCTGGGACAGTGTGAACCAGCCTTTAAAAATCAAGGTTTCACTTAGAACCAAAAGGGTTTACAGCCTGATATCATAAAAGAACCCTTTAAAATATTCACAAAGAACATTTTATTGTCCAGCTCTTTAAAACCATCCATGTACTGGTGCTAGAAACCAGAAACTCTGAGCAGAAGAACAAATAATTGATTTCTGCAATCGCAAAAAAGTCTTCCATACACAGTGGAACGTGGTTCTCAATGAGGTTCTGTGCTGAACCTAAAAACCATTGAAGAACATTTGTTTCTTTGTTTCTTTCTTTAAACTGATGCATCTAGTTAACCTCTCAGTTAATGGAGCTGACCTCAGTCACACCTCAGAAGAACAGATCAATCATAATCCATGATTAAAACAATCATAAAACAATGAGAGTGAACAGATGGGCTCTTACACACCAATAACACAATCATCAATGACACACAAACCTCCTTCAAATACACAAACTTTCTTTGCACTTTCTAGTCGTGTCACACGAAACGTGTGATTCGTGTGACATGAATCACACGTTTCCATGTTATGATTTAACGTCGAAAGACAACAGAACCTGTTCTGTGTACCTCGTCCCGTTGCGCCGAATTCAGTGCGTGTTCAATGCTTTCCTACTTGTTGCTTTGGGTAAAAGCGCATATGGGTAAATGAGATATAACAGATTATCGGCTTCTGCTGTCTTTTGTTGCCCACGTGCTGCTCGCGTCCAGAATTTATTATACTGTATGAACACCCTTGGGTCACATCACCATACTGTCCCCCCCACTTTTAAATTGGCTGCTACGTCACTGACTTCTGAAAGGATAATTGGACCCCTTTGTTAAATGTAACATGCAACGTGAGGTGCTATGACAACGACGCAGCACACCACTGTCTGCAACACGTATCACTGGATAATTCACACCATGCTGTTTCACACACTGTCATTAAAACAGAACTGCACAGTATGCAGTAAGTAGTTCTCTAGTATTCCATTCTAAACATTGTGATGTCACATCAGACTGATGAGTATTGGAAATGAGATTTTTATTTGGGTGCATTAAGAGTGAGTTTAGATCAAAATAACACAAAATGTTGCAGGAAACACTGTCAGATTGTAAATGGTGCAGTGTGTGTGTGTGTGTGAGTGTGTGTGTGTGTGTG
>JAZGTI010009753.1:4974-18451 GCA_036877585.1 Botia kubotai
CCTCCCCCCACTATGACTACTATGATGAGTGTGCCAAATTTTATACCATTTCAGGTCTGTTAGTGGCTCAGATACACCAGAATGTGGTTTAAAAGTTTGTATTGTGTCTGTGTCCGCTTGTGTTGTACTTCATCATTAGATTTCAGACAAAATAATGGTTTACATTTGAGTGGCTGGTAAATGTTTAATATAATTTTGTATATTAAATATAAAAATTGTAAAGCCAAGATCAAATCCTTGTTTGAAACGCAACAGACTCTTCACATATAGATGTGAATGATCAGCGGGTCCGTCAGTGACTTATATAGTTTTTAGAAGCTCCTGTGGACTGCTAATACATAATAGGCATTATGTATTAGCAAGTGCTGCTGAGTTGGTTTGATTAGTGACTAGTATTTGCATATAATAATTATATTGGCTAATAATTAAACTGCATTATTTAGATAATTGGTAAAAAAAAAATTGATTTGTTACAAAGAACTGAAGGAAGAATAATATATATATAGTATTGTTTTAAAATATGTTCTGTCCAATTTTGGTGTTTTTGGTGTGTTGAAGGTCTAATATTAATATTATATAAAAAACTATTTTAAATGTTTTTTTAGTCATTTTCAGTTTAGAATCATTTAGAATTTTCAGTATCGGTTTCAGCCCAAAATAGATGGTAATAAAATGGACTAAACGACTAGATGTGTCTATACTTTTGACTTGTAGTACATTAGCCTATTTAAAGATGACACTGTAGGTATGTATGTATTGGTGCATTAATATAGAAGTCAGTTGATATACAGTAAATTCAGAAAGTATTTAATGTTGAATGTTGAAAATTTTATGTTAAAGCCTGATACTACAGTTGTTTAAATATTTTTTTTTCTCAATCTACACTCAGTACGCCATAATGCCAAAGTAAAAACAGAATTTTACAAACATCTGTAAATTGGAAAAAAAGAAATATCTGATAGGGTTTAAGTCAGGGCACTGGCTGGGTCACTCTAGGACATTCATAGACTTATCCCTAAGCCACTTCTGTGTTGTTTTGGTTGTGGGCTTAGGGTCATTGTCATCTTGGAGTGTAAACTTTTGTCTCAGTTTGAGGTCCTCTAAAAACACCCCCACAGCCTGATGCTGCCACCACCATGCTTCACTGTTGGAATGGTATTGGCAGGTGATGAGCGGTACCTGGGTTCCTCCAGACATAATGTTTAGAACTGAGGCCAAAAAGTTAATTCTTGGTTTCATTAGACCAGAGAATCTTGTTCTCTGAACTTGATGGTGTGGTTCGAGCTGTACATTGCTGCACAGTCATGAGTCAGCAGAATGAACAGCAGTGGACTAAGCACACAGCCCTAAGGGTCCCCAGCGCTCAGTTTGGTGGTGTTTGAGATGCTGTTACTGATCTGAACTGAGGTCTTCCATTCAGGAAGTTACATATGTCCAGTTACATAGGGAGATGTTCATGCCCAGCAGGCTCAGCTTTTTAATCAGGTGCTGAGAGATGATAGTGTTGAATGCTAAACTGAAGTCAAAAGTTCAGCATTCATCTCCACACAAGATCTCTGCAGCTCAGTTAGAATGACCATTAGGTTCTTGGTCACCTAAGGCCACAGGTTTTACCACAGGTTGACTCGAATCAATGTGTAGAAATCTCAGCAACGATGAAGAGGTATGGGAGGCACCTGAGCTAAATTTCAAGTGTTTTTGTAAAGGGTTGAATTCTTTTGAATATGCCAATGTCATATTTCAATTTTTTTAAATAAATTTACAGACATTTCTAAAATTCTGTTTTCACTTTGTCATTATGGGGTTCTGAGTGTAGATTAATGAGTAACAATTGTAATACTTGTAGTATAATTGTAGTATCAGGCTTCAACGTAACAAAATTGAAAAAAGTGAAGGTGGTCTGAATACTTTCTGAATGCACTGTACATACATATATTGGCTATTTTAACTGTGCCTGTGAATGCAGCTCATTTAATCAGGTTTTAGAATCTGTTATATCCTTAAAAAAATTGCTCCGGCACCAGATCTGATCTGTTGCACATTAAAATGTACATTGTACATTGAAGACATATTGTAGTGCTTTGGGCAAGTACTGTAACATGTAAAATGCTCATGTTCCTTGATGTGAATTCCACAGGTCAGCTGGAGGTGATCATGGACCGCAGGCTGAATCAGGATGATAATCGAGGTTTAGGTCAGGGAGTGCTGGACAATAAGATCACTGCCAACTCCTTCCGCCTACTGCTGGAGAAGAGAAGCTCTGAGGAGGAGGTAATCAGGATGGATGAGATGATTAAACTACAGGAAAATACTGTATATAAGGGAATACAACATGACTGTTGTGTTGACTGTTGTGTTGACTGTAGTTAGCGAATTCACTGATTGGTTGCTTCAGTTTAGTGTGATCTGTTTCAGCATAGAAACCTGGATCTTATTCATTAACCACCCAACATCCAGTTTCCAAAAAACAGTGTGCACTAGAGCTGCTTGAAGATGACAGAAAACATAATTTTGTCTAATATTGAGATCATTATCTTACTCGATTACTCACCAACTTTGGAAACAGCATTTTTATTGAATTTAAAAAACAAATAAATAAGTTAAATGTAAAAATACATAGTTTGCACCATATTCACAAAGTCAGCACTGTTTTCGTGATTCAATTTTTATTGCGCTACTAATATGTGTACATCTTCTGATAACTGTTGCGTTTTGCATTTTGACACATTTGGGACCGCAACAACGCATTCAATTAAACTTTCGTAGCCAGACACATTTGTAGACTTGCGTATTTTCTGCTTATTAATGAACCAAATTAGCTCAGTGTGCACTGTATTTAATAGCCACTATTTGTCTGTCTTAGGCCAAGAAGGAGGAGACTGCACCCTATAGCTATCCATCTATACTGAGTCACATGTCCTACATGTATTTCAACCATCCTCTCATCTCCATGGCAGCCAGTCTAGACTCAGCTGATGTGTCCTTGACCATCTACAACCCTCTGACCACCTCCTTCCCCTGTGACATTCATCTGGTGAACCTGCGTGCAATCCAGTCAGAGGTATTTCTCAGTTATGTTTGTGTCTGGTAGAGGATTTAAGAGAAAACAGAAAGCTGTTTTGCTTATAATTAGGAACCAGAGGACTGCTGGCTCAGTTCCTAAGGGAGCCATCAAGAATATTGACCCTTTAATTGATATTTCAGGGTCACTTTTTCCAGGGCTGAGCAGTAGTATTTTAACACATGACAGAATAAATTTAAAAACAGGGTTTAAGAAACAATTTGAAAACATGGCCCTCAATACAGATTTCAAAAGTATATGATTGGTGGACTGCATTCTGTCTTAAATGCTTAATATTTCACATACAGTAAATTCAAGACACAGTATGACACACATTTTTGTTAGCTTTGTTACCTTGCACTGTTACCTTTTCAAACCCTAGTGAACTGCTTAGTGAACATTTTAGACATGAATTGATTGTTTTGCTACTTCAGGGCCACTAAAATTTGGTAAATAGTAGGAGATGTAAGAATTTATAATGGTGTATATTTCTAGGGAATCTTAATAATGATTGCTTTTTTTCATTTTGGTTAAATGATGACATAATCAATGTGTAAGGTCTATCTGAAAGTCATAAAGTTTTGTCTTAATGCTTAGAAGAGAGGTTAAATTCATTCTTCAATTTAAGTAATTAACTGAAATAATCCACAAGACAGTTGGACTGCAGAAGAGCATGTGATGCACTTATCCTAAGACTTTGTAATGGCGTACAGTCATTTTACAATGCCTGAAACTGCCTGTATTGTCTGTCTTTTGGCAGTATCCACCCAAGGACGCCACTTAGCAGATGGCTCTCAAGTGTTTTTCAAGGATAAATTACATTGATTACCTTTTTTTGCATGATAAAAAAGGGATGATCTCAGTTGTGAAAGCTTTATTGAGTGTGTCAATTGATTTCATGTTTCTGGTCATTTCTTTTTTTCTGTTTTTTTTCTTGTGATGTAAAGTTGTATAATTATATTCTCCTGATTTACAGTAAATTGTCAAACATGGTAAAAAACTGTTTAAAATGCAAGACAATTGTAAGCCGTTGTTTAATTCTACTGAAGGCTGTTGATTTTAAAGCATGGGCATAAATTTAGGGCAGGACTCAATTGGGCGGGTTTGATTGACCAATGACAGATGTGTTAGGGAAACCTGTTTGAAAACATTTCTGAGATTCAGTTTGATAATGCTAATGTGGCAGAAATGTGACACGCATAGCTTTCGTGGTGTTGGTTAATTTTCAAAATATATTTTAAAAGTCTTAATGTATTCCTATTAGAGTATATAAAGACATGAAAGGTTTTGCTCTATGATGGGAAATCCCTCTGAGTGTTGAGCTGCAGCTGATAAGTGAAAGGCAGTGCTCCATAATTGGCCCAGTGTGTGAGTGTTGAGAAGAAACAGTGTTGTGTTTATGTGGCCTAAGGCTCTGTCATGTTTCTCTCACAGGAGGCAGGGGGAGGTCCATCCGAGCAAGCTGCTTTGATACTGCACAGAAAAGGCTTTGACTGTGGCTTCTCCAGTCGGAACACTGGCCTACTATGCACCACCACACGTGGCAAGGTAAAGCAGAACACGCGGCTGCCCACACAAACACACCAAAATTTCAAAGAGGGCCTCATCACTGCTGCATAATTGGTTGAGTTTTGTAATAATTTTGGATGTGTATTTAGACATTTCTACTGTTTCTTTTTAAAGGAGTATACGTATCAAACCACATTAAACCGAAGCAAGTTTAAAATACACAATTGAATTGTTTCAAGCAGGTTTAGGTCTTGTTTAGGTATTGTTAAAGGTTTAGGTAATGTTTTAGGTCTCGTAAAATGAGAGGGTGTACCTACATGGTGAAATTTTTCAGAAATTCTGCATGTTTTAGGGATTGCTATAGATTTACATTTATACATGCATTTATACACAACACACTGCAATTTACATATAAACACTTTCCTCTGCAAAAAGCTGTAATTATGTTTTTAAAAGCAATGGCCAGTTGTGCATACTAACCAATAACTTTAGGGCATTTGGCCACAGTAACACATACTGGTGACAAACAGTGTCAGTGTGAACGTTGTTGTAACATACAAAATGAAGCAAGTTATTCGCAGCATGAATTTTAAGCTGTTTACCTTCTACTTTTTTGACAAATTTAACATGAAACTCTTACGATCACCAATAAACCTGTTGGAGTGTTACTGTGTACAAATGTAATATCAAATTCCAAGGCCATCACTCAGTGCATGTCTGCATTCACATGCTGTTGTATTGGAAACACCCTAACCAACTTAATGTTTCGATGGGTATAGGTCAATTTAAAGAAGCTTCTGACAGACCTGAAGGTGAAAAGCATCACTCCTTCCTCGCTGTCTTTGATGCACATACACAATAGTGAAGCAGACCCTCAGGAGATCAACCTTAAACCTATGGAAATCAGAACTTACCGCCTGCAGCTCAGCTGAGCCACTGCACCATAGCTGCAGTTGCTTTCTCTTTTGACATTTGACAGAGCATGTTTTCAGCATTTTACACACGAGAGTCTCTAGGAGTTGTTGCCTTTAGTCAAAAACTCAGTGAGCGATTGTCAACAAAATCCTTAAGTTTCATAGCAAAGTGCAATATGAAAACTTCAAAAATTGCAACCAGCTTTCTCAGGTTATTTAAAAATAACATAGAATGTGAAGATTGTGCTGTGTAATTCACTGTGCTGAGAGTTGACATCTTTTGCACTGGGAATGTATGAATCATTGTACCTTTTCTTTTTTGGGGGGGTTCAAAGTTTAACCAGTTAATCATAAAATGATCATAAAATGCCATTTTCCTTCCAGGTGAAAGTTGTCTAAAATCAAAAAATTGATTGTAATCTTTTTTGGCTCTCCCAAAGTTCTTACTCAAAACTGTGCCTTGTCTCACATTGTGGTGACTGTCCCTAAGGATGTGAGATAATAAGGTTCCAAAATAGAAAATGCCAGACAGTTTTAAACTAACCTACTGTGAAAAAGATTCTTCAGGTACCATTTGAGGTACCTCAGCTGCCACAATGACAAACCCCTTAACACCTTAAAGAACCTCTAGATACCTTTACCAGAGTCTCAAATTTCCTATTTATGAAACTTGTAAGAACTGTAAGAACTCAAAAAACATCATCACAATATAAAAACATTTATTAAATTTATTTTAAATAAGATATGAGACTTTGGTTCTTATGGTTCTGCCAGTGTGGCAACTAAAGAACCCAAAATGGTGCATCAAGTGCCTTTTATTTTTTACAAGTTATAAATATATCATAAAACATGTAAACGGTATTTCTGCACATATATTTTGGGCCTATGCAGTTTGTTTTCTTTTAATGCCCCTTGAAAATGACCAGCAATTCAATTAACTGCAAGTAAAGTATGTTTGTCAAATTAATTTAAATGGGTTGTGTAATACAACTTGAGATGATAAAATTAAGATTCTTTTATTTTTTCTAACATTTTGCCATTGTTTGTTATGTGTATGTTGGTTATTTCTTTGTTTGCTGTCAGAAGGATCAGTAGCAACGTAAATTCACCAAAGCTGGGTGCGTGATCTTACACCTAAAGAATATGTTTTGTTGTTTTGATGTACATTGTTGTCCTTGAGAAGATAAAAATCAGAATTTATTATATATATATATATATATATATATATAATTCTAACAATAGGGATATGATATTTAGTTGTAAGTGGTTGGTGCCTAATCATAAAATGGTGATTTTAAAATTTAGTTTAAGTTTCCAAATGGAAAAATTCTTAAGAACCTTTATTTGTATTTACACAAACTATGCAAATTACAATTTTTACATTTATGCAAAAATGATCTTTTTTGTTAACCTGCAGTTTTGAAGGAATATTACATATTATGTGGGATGTTTACCTTAAATAATTGATAAAAATGTATTAAATAATACAGTTACACATTGTCCAACAGTAATGGTCCAAAAATCACGGTTTTTACCAATCAAAGTTTTTGTAACTTATCTTTAATATATTGAATATGAAGCAACATTTTTAAAATGCCATTGTTGGTCATTGTCTATTATTTTATTATTAATATTTGGTGTAATGTGTATTTCTTTAATTCTGTGATCTTATTCTTGAAACAAGACCAACACTATCTTATAAACCGGGTGTCC
Organism: Botia kubotai; assembly: GCA_036877585.1. Lineage (NCBI taxonomy): Eukaryota > Metazoa > Chordata > Actinopteri > Cypriniformes > Botiidae > Botia > Botia kubotai. The sequence continues at coordinate 12,172 of JAZGTI010009753.1, forward strand.
TTTGTATAGTTTCATAGAATTGATGAAGGATGTTTTTTGTTGATTTGCTACTGTGGTTTTTAGAATGGTTAAGTGAAATCAACATTTTTTTTTAATTAAAATTTGACTGGTGTGTTTGCTTGGTCAGTCAGAAGTGATCACTGTATTCCAACAGATCTAGCTGCTTAAATCAAACCTCCTTAAAGACCAAACTGGTCTGTGACTGGTAAATCAGGACTATGAACGCAGATCAATGCTTTTCTACTCTGTGAGAAATATTCCTTTTTTCTTAAAATTGTGGCAACTTAAAAAGAGTATGCATCTTTTTACAAGTGTTGCCAAATAAAATCTTTGCCAGTTAATGTTTGCCTGTCTTTGAATGAAACTCTATGAAAAAATAAACATTGTTTTTTTTTGTTTTGGTGATTGTTCAATATTAAAATAAAAAATAATTTGAGGTAATAAATGCACAACAAAATGCTGCAGTCGTAAAGAGATCATTTCTGTACTAGATTTTTACACTCAAGCTTTGCTCAGACTACAGGTTTTTAAAACCCTGACTGATTATGAAATCTGTTAGCAGCACACACGAGGAGAATCAGGGCGGATTCTCTTCTCAAATCTTACACGTGCTCAAACTATAAGGTTTTAACATCATGGCGCGTCATACACTACAAGATAGTAATATTATCCTGCCAGAGGGAGTACCTCATGGGGAAGCGGATATGAACTTAATGAAATTAATTGTAATGCTCAGCTCGTCTTTGACAGAATTGTTTATACCAGCCCTGATTTTTCTCAGAGTAAATCAGGGGTGTGAGATTTGATCTGTAAACACCTCACATTACCAGATAATCATAGACTGATATTTGATATTTTAGCATATTTAATCACATATTTGCCTAGAATATGCAAAAATGTTTTCTTTGTATTTTATAATCTAGTTTCTTCAGGCATCACCCTGCAATGATTTTTAAACCGTAATGGAGTTCCCATTTATGCTGGGCTTTTATCGGCTGCTTTTTGTCATTATTCAGTCCAAGTCATCCATTTTAAAACATTTAAAATAAAATAAAATTGTAGTTTTCTAATGATGGAAATTAAGTTAATTTAAACAAAACTCATTTCAGACATTTAAGAAAATGCCTTCAGATTGAAAGACATAAATATAAGATCATGAGAAACATTTCAGGTGAGTGATTTGGTGTACTGGTGCTGGGGGGAACCATAGCTGGGAAAGAGTTTGTGCCGGTCTGCAAGTGATCCTAGGGCTCAGCAGTTTTGTGTGAACCTCTGATCCCCTCACTGTGTTTCTCCAGAACACTTTTATCACCCTGGAAGGAAGATAATAATAGGGACTTACTACAAATGCTATTGATCATGTAGAGACTTGAACTAGGATTCTCTTCCTGACTACCTGGAATTCAAAGTGCAAGAATTTAAGGGATTGATACGTGCAATATTTCACTAGATTACTTTTTAAAGCACACAGTATGCTTCAGCATTTTGTTTAGAGTGAAATGTATTTTCCCCTTCAGATGCCTTACTATTACAATGTCATCAATGTGGGCACAATATAAGTTTGAAAATTCGGCTTGATTCCTGATAACACTCATGCATTATTCAGCTATAAGGGTAAAATAATCATTTTTCAACACATATCACCAAATGATTTCAACAACTTTAAAGACAACTTTTTAACAACTTTTCTTTTTTTTAAATAGCACATAGGTCTAAAGATTAGTTTACAGTCTGGAGAAGTAAAAACAGAATACTCCATAATGTGTAGTTTAGACCATAGACTATACTATTTTATATATGTAAAAGAGAACACATTATGCCACTATGTTTTAAACAGCAGTATGCAACATTGTTGTCACATGACCTCACATTGCATGTTTAATTCATTCTGTTATTTGTTTGGAAATCAAAACGGTAATTTTGTATTTTTATTGTAAATTTCTTTAAATATGTGCTGACAATAACATGAAATATTGAGTCAATATATAAATGTTGTAGAAACACTGATATTTTATTGTTTTTTGTTGGATTATTTTGTTTTCCTTAGGATTATTATTAGGGCCTAAGCACTTAAAGTGCAAGAAGTCAGCACATGCCATGAACTTTTAAATGCTCCTTCTGGGGAGTTCATGTGATTGTCATCAAACTTGGTGAGCATCACGACAAGACATTGAAGAGAACTGGAAATCTACAACATACATTTAGTGATTTACACCAAACTTGGCAAACATTTATTGTGCTGGGTTGATAATGTTGATATGACTATTGTGAATCGTGGTCATAGCACCACCAACTGGCAGCAGGAAGTGTTCCACTTACATCAGAATTACTGCTTGCAGCTCTATTACTATTACTGGTTTATTTGTCACACTGGAAGTAGAAGGTCAAGGTTAGCAAATTGCATTATGGGATACAGTATTCTGTACAGTATACCAAAATTTTAAATGTATCAGGTCAGGGTTTTCAAAGCATACAGAAAGTATGAATACTGAACACATGTACCATATACTTTTCATTATAGTATAGTAAATTTGCTACTTGCTATTGCTGGTCAGGTGGTATTGGGGGATTTAATATTTTGATTATAGAGAGCACATTTGTATATATGGTACTGTGAACAAGACTTTTGTTACATTTTCCTGAATTAAATGCACACATCTATTAGATTTTTTTCTAGTATACCATCCTACACCATAGATGGTCTAATATTTGTCTATTGATTTTAAATCATATAAATTCCTCTAAAATTGTTCTGAACAAATTTGGTGCAACTTGCATTACCCCACATAACTTTTCAAAAGACAATTCATTAAAAGAGACTGACAGGTCAAATGCACAATGCAAGCAATTGAGAACTCAGTGTGAGACATCTAGTTTTTCTACAGTTTTTTTAGACAGCAGGAAACTCCACTCAATGATGTCCACAGCCTTGATCACACACGGATCTGTCTTCTGCAAGGTGCTTCTGCACTGCAAACCAGGCAACATTCCTGAAGTCATCCTGAACAGCCCACCGACTGATCAGTGCCAAGCCCTAAATCACACTGTACCGCACCCACCAGCAGTGGCGTATGTAATGCAATGTACAACCACCACTGCCCACCAGTCCTCTGCATGAGCAACATAAACAGGTGTTTTTTTATATTTTCCATACAGTATGATTAAAAAAAACATTTCACTCAGAAATTTGGGTCACAGAGGACCCAAAAAGTATTTAGAAACTCAAGTTGCACTTAAATATATAAGCATTGCATTGATAACAAATTACCAAAAAAATGCAAACAATGTTAGACAATTTGTCAAAATGCAGTTGCCCTCAGGTTCACACAGTCACACAGAGGTGTAGTTTATGACATTGAATATGGACATGTTCTACTAAGTTTAACAACAAAGTGGTTGTCAATCCTTTTTTTAACCCATTTTAAAACCACTCTTAAAAAGAAATAGCCATGCCATAGAAGAACTATTTTTAATTCCCCAATATACTGCTCTCCTTGTGCGTTTCCGTATGTGTGAACACAATTCAGCAGCAAGCCAAACTCCATTCAAAATAAAGACTGGAGCCAGGGTGTAGTTTCCAAAATTCCTGATGTTTACTCCAATGTGCACTGAATGAGAGTGAAACTATCAAAGACAATATAACAATATAGTGCTATTAGTAAACAGAATAGAAAACATATGCACATATAAAGGCTGACAGAGCAGGATTAACCGTTTAACCAATTAGAGCAATTAGTGTATAAAATACTGCTTAATTATTACCCATACAACAGAAAATAAAGATGTTATCAATTTTAAGATTCAGATGAATCTTACTGTAAGATTCAACTGTCAGATGAATCTTACTGCTTGAGAGAGCTGAGCAAATTGAACTAAGATGGCTGCTCTCTATATTTGTCAAATAATTTTTTTAAATATTGGGTTGCTCACGGACGCTGGAGAAGATGGCCGCTTAAATTGTAGCTCCGCTGCTAATTATTTAATAAATTGCCACCCTCCTCGATTTAAGATAAAGGATCTCCTAATTATAAAGATTAGCACACGACTAACATGTCCGAGACTCAAGATCCAAAGGACTTTCCACTTTTCGCAACCTCCCGGTCACAGAAAAGGAAGAAACAAACTGCGTCAGCAGAAACATCTTCAACTTTAATGGAACAAACAGACCCAGTTTTGAAAGAAATAAGAGCACTTAGTAACCGACTGGGGAATATCGACGATCGTTTCGACACTATTGAAAATTGTCTTGATGCTATATCGACCTCAGTTTCTGCAGTTCATGAGACTTTATCCAATTTGTCACAAAGAATGTCCTCGAGTGAATCCCGCTTAATGGAAGCTGAAAACAGAATCTCTACCACAGAGGATGCTTTGCAGGCCCGCGAAAGTTAACTGTCTGCTTTGACGAAAACAGTGACTCAACTTTAAACTAAAGTGGATGACTTAGAAAACCCGAGGAAGATGTAAGAATCTGTGAATCGTCGGTTTACCCGAAAAAGCTGAGGGATCTACTCTGCTCCCCCAATTCTTGAGGGAAATTATACCGAAATGGCTCGACCTTTCTTTTGATCCCAGGCTTGAGATTGAAAGAGCGCACCGATCACTCGGACCTGCTCCTGGAGTCAATAATCCACCACGAATCATACTGGTCAGATTTCTGCGCTACGCGGACAGAGAGCATATTCTACAGGCAGCACCGAAAAAACGGCAAATTATTCACGAGGGCAAGCAGGTACGCTTCTTTCAAGATCTTTCAGTGGATGTGATGAGGAAACGGAAGGAAATCGACGCTGTGAAGAAGACTCTAGTCGATCGCAAAATGTTCTGTGGATTCGCGTACCCGGCCAAGTTGCGATGCCTTCACGGTTCAGAGCTTCGCACGTTCAGCACACTGGCCGCGGTGGAAGAGTTCATAGAGACTTTGCAAGATAAGTGATAAAGGGATTCTTATTTATTCTCTCATCTTTACCATAATCGGAGGTATAGTGACTTTAATTTTCCCGGGTTCTCACATGCCATTTATTTGTTTCTAATCTGTTTGAAATGGCAAATGTGACTGTTAGTTCATGTAACGGACTTACCATATTTTCCGTCATTTTTTCCTGTATGAGTACTCCGAGATGATGTCTATTTTACTGGAGCGGATTAACGTGGCGTTTCTCAAATGGGTACGATCCTGAACCTTTTCTTGGTAGCGGGTAAATATTTTTTTTACCTGAGTCCAATGGGGTACAGAGACCTAAGTTTAGGGGACTTATGTGGCCCTGTCAGTTGGGGACAGAGCCGGGGGTGGGGGAGAGGGAGTTGTTTTTTGTTACCTTTTGTTACTTGTTGTTTTGTATTTTTGTTGAAAATTACATTAACAGTCTCTTATTTTCTCACACCTCGTTGTAATGCAGAGCTTGACTAGATTTATGACATGGAATGTTAAAGGATTAGGGCATGTGATAAAAAGGAAAAAAATACCGACTTTTCTAAAAAAGGAAAAAGTTACAGTTGCAATGCTTCAAGAAACTCATCTATCGGATAGTGAGCATTTGAAATTAAATCGAGATTGGGTAGGTCAAGTGTATTACAATTACAATTACAATTATCTTAATTAACAAACACCTGCCATTTATTTTTGAAAACCAAGTTAGAGATCCTGAGGGTAGATTTATTTTGGTCACAGGCTTTATATTTGGCCAGCATATTACAATATTGAATGTTTACGCACCTAACAAAGATTCTCCCAAATTCATGTCCAAAATGATTTTGTTATTTAATGAACACTGCAAAGGTCTAGGAATCAGTGCTGGAGACTTCAATTGCCTGATGGATGAAAGACTAGATAAATCTTCATCAGGTACTCTAGTCAATCCTAAATCTTCCTTGATTATCAAAAAATTATGTAAAGAGACTGGTTTAATTGATAGCTAGAGAGAAATAAACCCTCTCACTAGAGACTATACATTTTACTCCCATCCTCATGGTTCGTATTCAAGAATTGATTATATCTTTATTCCGAATACTTATTTAAATCTTGCATCTTTTAGTCGAATTGGTTCAATTGCCATTTCAGATCATGCTCCGGTTCCAGGGACAGATTACGGACCGGGCCAGCGGGGCCGCTGCCCAGGGGCCCTTGGGGTGCAGGGGGCCCATGGGGCCCCTAGCCCAAAACAATTTGCAACGCTTATCAACATTGTATTTTCGTTTGTCTATTTTAGAGGGCCTACATTCTTTGATCCTCTGCCTACAAGGGCCCCAAACGCCCAGGGAGGGCGTTTGGCTGCCAAGG
>JAZGTI010009754.1:0-18451 GCA_036877585.1 Botia kubotai
CGCGCATGCGCGACCCACTATTTAATGAAGGACCCGGATGAGAGTCTGACGCGTTAAAGGTCATTCAACAGTGCTTTATTTAAAACCAACACAAAGGACAAAAATATACGTTCTTTTGCCCTTGTGCACTTTTGACAGGTCTGAAACTATGTAAAAATGTTAAAGCCAAAAGATCTGTTTAATGTTTTGAGTTTACAATTTATGCAGTAATGCTTGAATATGGAAATCTCTCATTTTAATGTTTTTTACTGTTGTAACAGTAAAATGTCGATATAAACCTATAGCGAAATTGCTTGTTTAACATGATGTTAGCCTGTTTCAGAAATTAACTTCTGAGAGACCAGCTTACATTCAAAGACAAATGCAGATCTACGGATTTTTATTATGTTAAGATGCAATACAAAATACTGTCTGAAATTTTATAAGGCTTGCAACACAAATATATGTAAAACCTGACGAGAGAATTTCAAGATCCTACAATCATGTATTTTTATGTATATTTAAAAAAGAATTACTGAATAAATACTGTTAATGTAAACCAGACCAAAGATCTGAAAGTTTTTTTGCAATTTTATTGTTCGAACAATCAGTGCAGTTTGTGTTTCGCATCACAACATTCACAGAAACATGCTTTAGAAATTCAATCGTTTATCGGATTGTACAGAATTGTACATGCACACACAAAAGTCTGTAAATGTGACAGACGTGTGCACAACCAACCTGAAACACATGGGCAATTTCAGTTTCATTTAAGCACATTTAAACAAAAAACATGAACATTAAATAACTAGTGGACAGAACAATAACTCCAAAACAATCAGTCTTTACATTCATAGACAAATGCCAGTGCTGTGTCTGGCATCGACTGACTTAAAAACGTAAACTTCTATCAATGCTTTAAACATCCAAAGCACGATAAACGCATAATTACTCTGTCATATTTTGTTATCTTGTAAAAAGATCAGAACCACAAAACTGTGCTGCAAGTCCCAGCCATGTTCCTAACCAGAAAGGCACAAGACAGTTGAATTATTCCAACAAGAAAAACTGTTGGTCAACACACACACACACAAGCAAATAAAATGAAATTCAAAACCAATAAATATCTAAGAATCAAAATAACAGGATAACACTTTTGGCATAGAGTGTTTTTGTTCGCATTGAGTGACTGTAAACATGAAGAGAACTAAACTGTTAAAATAATCTTTGTGTAACAATGAAATGAATTCTAACACCTGACACTGTAAAATGATACAAACGTTACTAACATTGTTATGTTATTGCAACTGCAGATTGTTTTGTGTAAACCGCCCTCATAAACAAACCATGCAAAGGTATCTTACTGTGTTCTGTCAACACTATAGGCTCTATTAGTATTACGTAATGTAATGGAATCCATTTAGCCCACTATATGTCATAGCTGTGCTGCATCTACAGTAGATATAAATAAATTAGCAGTAAAAATTTTAACCAGCAAACAGAATGAGGCATGTATATATATATATATATATATATACATATGCTCCAGAGTGAGAAAAAGTTATAAATGGAAAAGCCAATAGCTCAACTGAAAGAACACTGATCCTAATTATGTTTTCACTGCATTCACACAGAATTTAGTCTGACTCCTCTTTCTGTGGCTCACTCTGAACTGCAGCCGCTTCCTGTTCCAGCTCGGCATCTGAGGGGGAGGGGCTACGCTGGGGGCGTGACACCTCTGTGTCTGGCTCGGGTGCGACAGGAGCATCTTCAGTAGCAGGGTTTTGCGGTTCAATAGATGAAGTCTTTTCTGTGTCATCTGTAAATAAAAAACTACAAGTAAGAAACTGTGGGAGTAATAGGGGCATTCATTGGATTAGCACTCTTTGATATTACATATATAAAGACCATCTTAGACCAGCATTCTTTTCCATGCTGGCCCAGGCTGGTTAATTTGATGCTGATCTAGTTGGTGGACCAGCATCATACCTGCTGTTGACAAACAAACCTGGTGAAATGAGTTGACCAGCACAGTCTTACTGTTAAAGCTGTTCGGAAGTCTTGAGAATTAGGAACACATGCTAATGATTAAAGCCTGGTGTGGTCACCAGCAACCTATTATAAAGACCATCATTAAAAACACATGTGTGGCATGTGCCGATGAGCAGTCCGGTCTTTACAGCAGGGCTGATAATGATCTTAATCATGCTGCTAAAATCAATTGTACTGCTGTGTGCGAGAGAGAGACAGAGAGATAGATAAAGAGAGAGAGAACAGAAAGAGAGTATGTACTTATTAAGTCTGTTAACACACAGCAAATTAAGAACAGAATTTGTTGTATTGCTCCTTCAGTAATAAAACATGTTTACAAAAATCACTAAATGCATTACCACTAATCACTACTATAAATAAGCAGATCACAAATTGTAAATATAGATTGTTCAATATTTTGGGCCATGCTATATACACTACAGGTCAAAAGATTAGGCTCACTTAACACATTTTCCTGAAATTCGAAATTTGTAATCAAGGAATTATGTTGGCACAATTATATTATTTTATATTATTTGTCTGCAAAACTAAATGTAAAGTGACCCAGACTTTTGACCGGTAGTGTAACATCAGATCAGTATTCTGTATTCAGAAGTATTCTGCATTTTAGACATTTTATGTCTTGCTACAGTTTTCAGCAGATAATTGTGTTGTGCTACAAATACATCTTTTGATTATTATTTCTATTTGTATATAAGGCAAAAATAAGATGAATGCCTAAAATGCAGGACATTTTAAAAATCATGTTAAAATGTCAATTGTTACGATTTTTTTCATACCGATAACAAGCTGTACAGCAATATACAAACACACACATACAAACACACTTTCTGGCATTGTACTGGTAATTAGGTCATCTTGTGTTGTGTAGTTTTGTGTATAAGAGTGGTCTGTAAACTAGAAGTGATTGTGTTTATGATTGTTACCCGCAGTAATTGATAAAGCAGAGAACTGAAGCGTCATGCAGTGTGTATGTAAGAGTAAAGTGTGTGTGTGTGCGTGGAGGTTCTGGGACCTGAGTGAGAACTGCTGAAACTATGAACTTTACTCCAGGGGGTGCCAGAGTGTGAAACACGAGTGGAGCGGGCCGCCACTACAAAAACATAAATATCATAAAATAGCACAATCATACACACCAACACACATTCTGCACGTTCTGAAATAAGAAACTAAACACAACAAACCAAATAATGATTTGTAAGTTTACAGTGACTGTTTCTTTCTTTAAAACTCTGGACTTTCTCTTTCCAGCTACATTTTAAAGACTTTTAAAAGACAATGATTGACAGATGGCAAGACAGGATGACACGGTGAGTTTATGAGGTCTTGACTATGATGTCACTAGCTGTCACTACACAGGAATGAAATACCTTCAGGAGCGTCGCTGTCCTCTGGTGTCTCTGTGGCCGCAGAAGACTGGGTTTCAGGAGATTCAGAGCGAAGTCTGCGCTCAAAACTGAATTCTGGGAGTCTGGGTGCCTGGGGGCGTGTCTTTCTCGCCGGGTTCATGAAGTAACAGTAAACACAGCGGAACGCTGAAAACATACAATGTCGCACTTCAAAATAAGAGTATCCTCAGGCGAGAAAACATTCTACTCTCGCTTTGAGTAACCTCAGGTAAACAAGACTTCAGTACTGTGTTCTGATTGGCTTACCTACATATTCAAATTCCTCCTTCAAAGCCATTCCATTGTGAGAAAAACACTGCTGACAAATCAATGCGTATCTGAGCATGAGAGAACACGATTGGAATATGAGAAGGGCAAAAAAATGTGACATTTTTATTCTTGATATGATTTTGGCCAATACCAACACTCACAGAAATGAGTCTGTTATACCAACGTTATACCAGCGTTTTACCTGTTCTGAGGTCCATCGCCCACCAAATACTCAATGATTCGGTCCACAGAGCTGCGCTCTCGAGGGAGGATGGGCCGAGCAAGAGGAGGACCAGGGGGGCGCATACCTGAGACAAGACATATTTAATTAACTCAAGAAAGTTACACATCAACTCAAAACAAAGCAAATGCCCTTAAATAATCATAAATAGCTTTACTCTGCATCTGTCCGCAAACATGGAATTTTGACTTGGTAGTGCCCGGTTTTTAATGTGTGAGCACTTTTATACACCCTTTGAGGAATGCAGTAATCTTAAAGTAACTGTAAGTAGTTTTTGTACAGGCCTAATCTGTATGACTGCATTCAACCAAACTGCACCTTCATGAGAATCAAACAAGAGCATTTTAGCACACCTTCTCTATATGTGAAATATTATTACAGTAAAGCAGTAAATCCATAAAACCCCTTTAACTGTGATACAGTAAATTACTGGAAATCTTTAGGGTTAGGCTTTAAGTGGTTAAACTCTTTTATATAATGTATGTTTTATGATGTAGACATGTATATTAGGTATTTTATAACAGTTTCAAACATATCCAAATTATCATCCATTTTACAATTTTCACTGTAAGCAAGGATGCATGCAAACATACACAAGCCCGTGTGTGTTTCAAACCTGTTCCAGGTCCTGGTGAATATGGATTCAAGCTGTGTCTCATCATTTGTGGTGTATCCGCAGGACTGGCTCCTGCAGGGCTTGTTGTTACAGACCCAGCTCCCCTTTTTTCTGGAGGCCCCCCTGGGGCGGTACGGAGGGGCGTGGCTCCTGGAGTCATGGGCACTGGTCCTGGAGTAGCCATGGCAACATGGCGCTGTCGTAGCTCTGGACATAATGAGAGTGTCACACACATTATGGATAAAGATAAACACACTCATATACATAATCACAATTAAAAACAAAACGCAGAACAAACCTTGTCCTGGTCGAGGGGTCATATGGGGTCTGACTGGAGTGGCTTCTGTTTCCTGTTTAAAAAAGACAAATATACCACAACTCGCCAAAAACACACTAGCTGAAAAATAATTCTACTTCTATTACACAGTATTGTACTCACTGTTTTCTTCTTAGACTCTGGGTCGAATCTCTCCAGTATGAGTTTCGCATTTTTGTAGGTTTCTGTTTCCATCACCTCCTCAAGCTGACAAAAACATACTTCATTTGTTTTAAACAATTATAGAAAAAACATTATTTTAGCTTCTGCTGCCTCAAGTGTAAGCATAAGCGGTACAGATGGATCATTTTAGCTTCAAACAAATAGTTCTTAAACAGTTTGTGTTCACACTTACTATTTTCCGTTTCTGTGTTTTTAAATCCTCTAACTTTTCATCTGAAAGAGAGAAAACATAAAACACAAGAATTCACCAAATCAACCAAACAAACACTGAATTAGCCAAACGACCAATCAGTCAATCAAAAAACAGCTTTCTATCAAAATCTTCTGTGTTGAAATTTATTTATGACAAACCCTGGAGTTCAATAATCTGAGGTAGTTGAAGAACGAACAAAATGCTGAGGCTTACTGTTTTTTTCTGTGCGTTTGCAGAAAAGAAAGATGAGCAACTTTCGAACCAACAACACTCTGTGGAGCGAGAAAAACAGAGAAGGAAAACGATTAAAAAACATTTTTGGCTTTACATCATAATTACATCAGCTGCACTAACAATGTACAGTAATACAAAAAGCACGCTTGTAACAAACTGTAAAACAATCATTTAACAAACAATCAATCATTATCTTGGAATGATACTCACAGTGCTGGAAAGAACAGTAAAGGCAGGGCGGTAATGATTCGAGCGCTCCACTGCTCAGGGAAGTACAGGTAATACACAAACAAGCAGGTGAGCAGGTACAGAGCAGATGAGTAGAAGAGAAGTCGGCCCACCCATAACTTCAGCAATCGCTGGTTCTTAGTACGAAACTCCTCGAGGTCCTTTATATCCTGCAGAGTGAAGTCATAATGAAATATTGTTTAACGATTTGCGTTGTCACGCAAGGTTCATGAATTAAGATTTGCTAGACTGTAAACGCTGTAGACTGTAAATGTGCTTGAGGATCAAATATAATGAAACTAGTTTTAATCAGGTCAAATATATTTTTAATATACTCCATTAGGAATAACTCAGAAATAAGGAATGCACAATTTTACCTCTTCCAGGATAATACTGCATTATGCATGTTATTACTGTTAAGTATAACTTTAAATTGAAATGTTTGCTTATGGTGCCATGAACAGACTTAGTTGTGTTTTCCTTCAGTGTGACATTTAAAGACCATCAAGATCATAAATCTGTGAGCCACTGACCCCTGCTAATGCAGAACACATAAATACTGAACCCTGAACAGAAACTCTCTTGGTTAAAGATCAGAAGTGCTGGGGGCAATTAAATACTAAAGCCCTCCGGGACGGCAAAGTGTATCCATGAGACTCACTCTAAACCAAAGCAGTGACCACTGCTGCACAGTTAAGGTCAACCGCAGCAACCCAGTGAACAGATGGTGCTGTCAATACCATCTCCAGACAGACAGAGGCTTTGGGAGGCGAGCCAGCGGTAAAGCAACAACAGTCTCAGAGAGGAGGGGGAATACAGCCCTGACTGACGTTCACATGATTATATTCAGCTCTGTGGTTTGTGCTAAGTCACACAGTGGAGAACTCACCTTATCCAGCGCCTCCAGAAGCTCTACAGTGGAAGGCTTTGACTGTTGGGATATAGTTATTTTTATTATTATTTGTAACAATCGCTCCAGAAGTGCAGGAACACAAATTAATACAGTGAATGAGCAACAGTTACCTTCCACCGGGAAATTATGGCTCCCATCGTCAGTATGCAAGTCCAAACCTTAAAACTGAAACCAAACCCATATAATTAAGCTCACTGTGGCCACACACACACACACACACACACACTGTAACTCTATTACTGCATAGGTTACTATAGAAATACTGTCAAGAAAACACCTGCCCATGCTTCTGCGTTCACCACAGTCAAAAAACTGTCCAAAATTAAACGCACTTGCATAAAGACAGTAAGACAGTAATTTAACCTGTGTGATTTTGACACATGTTCATTGTCTAGACGTACTGAATCACATTATTTAAGTTTAAAAATAATCTGCACGGACTCACTTGCCTTTACAGCGATGGATCGGACTGAGGCTGGGCGTGTGACGATGACGTAACTGCAGGTTTTCGGAAGTTTATTGTAAGCTTCAAAATAAAAGTCCAACTGCGCATTTTTAAAAGTCCGAAATATTTAATCCGATATCAATTTCATTTAATCCTGCAGTAAAACCGCATTGACTGTATGGGTCCATCCTGGGTTGTTAATGGGTTTTTACTTTAATGGGACTAGGAGAGTGCATGCATAGGTTTACCTTATAAGAATGTATAGTATGTGTCCCTCAATTACAAATCACGTTGAATAAATGCGCCTGCTTAATGCATAAAAATGTGTTATAATCGTATTGGAAGGCTACAGAATATTTTGGACGAATATAATTACAGGTGAATTGGAGGAACATTTAGAGAAAAAACAAAAGCTACATTTAAGAATTAAGAAACTGTACTATTTGGATGCATTAATACGTAAGATTAAAACTCTGAACAGAGGGAGCATTAGATTGGCTATGAAAACTAGGTTTGTATTGAGTTTTACAAAACAGTACTATTATACCATTATACTATTATTACACATCCAGAAACAAGAGATACATTAAACCAGATTTGACTAAAAAGAAATAGGCCTAAGACAACTTACTGTCTTGCGCTTAGATCTGCACTGAACAAGGTATTTAATACACATGTGCTCTGCGTTTTTGTTTCCTTTATTTCGTTTTTATAAAGACATGGTTAGCTGGCAACGCCGCTGTTGGGTTGAAAATCTGCGGTTTCTAGGCTTTTCTCAGCTCAATAGCTGATTTACAGCTCAGGTTGTAAAACAGTTTTACGAGCCTCGCGCGCCCGTCATTGGGTATCACAGATGAGACGCGTCGCGGACTCGAGGTGATATTGGCCTCTCTCAGTCCTTCCCACGCGCTCTGTTGCATAGGCGAGCCAAGTATGAGGACCGTCTGTCTGGATTTTTGTGTGTATTAGCATTTGTGCAAAAGGGTTTTTTAATTTGCTTCTAAAAATGTTTTGTTTATTTTGTATTGAAAATATATAAATTACTCATTCATTTCATCAAATGGTAAGTGCAGCCAGAACGTTGGAAAATAATGTATTTTTGTAAAGAAATATTGTAATGGTTTTTGCTGATGCTTTTGCAAATTACGATTTTTCTTCTGTGTTTAAGAAATTGTAGCATTTAGCACGAAAATGTTTCATGATATTCCATTGTTAACCATATTTTTATTGTCCGAATGTAAGTGACAGATTTTACTGTTGAGTGACAGAGAAATTCAAAATGTGAGATATTAGAATATTAGTACAGATCTTGATATCGATAAATCAAATAAGTGTTTTATACACTTGTTTTCTGTGAGAAAATCTGAATTTGTTATTGAGGTTGCTTTGTTAACGAATCATTTAAATTTGAAAGCCAGAGGGTTCTCTTAATTTACTGCCTTACTGCATTGCGGCGAGGGGGTGAGACAGACAAGAGAGAGCGAAAAGAAGGAACGAGTGGAGACCAAAGAAATTAGATTTTCTTTCTAAGGTTTTTTAGAGTTTTTTCAAATTATTATAGTAAATTATATTATAATAAAATCGGCAACATCAAATTTACAGTGATGAAAACTAAATTAGACCAAACTGTTTTAGAAAATAACCTAAATAGATTAATCTATAGCTTTAGTCAATTCCACGCATCTTTTAGATGTTTTGTATGATTTAATGTGGTCGAACGATTCATGTAATTTTAGGTTAAATATATAATTTCATCGTATTTTTTTCTTGATTCCTAAAAATAATTGTATTTTGTATTTTACAGGACAAATTCGATTTTCGAGGATTGCAAAGCTGCATTGGGCAACGCCTTAAACTTTTTATTGTGAGAACATTGTGCCTTTTTAAGATATTCGATTTTTGAGAAGCTAAATATTCATCTGCGAGCTTGTTCCGTCGTCTATATATACCCTGTAGAACCGAATGTGTGTTTAGCCACTACATTCACAGATTCGGTTTTAGGGGAGTATGTGGACGATGCAAAAACGTCTGCTTTCAAGAAAAATAATCCTCTGTTCACTCTTTTCCACCTTTTATTTTAACCAGAAAATACTTTGCAACTGCGAATGCAAAACAAAGTATTACATTTAATACAGAATATTTTGAGCATTTTCAATAAAAAGCAAATCGCGTTTTATTTTATTTTTCTCTATTTAGATATCTAGAGATAGAGATATCTAAATAACAGCTAGTCTACATCTTTACTATACAATGCTCGTTTTTAAGTCAAATAACATTTTAAATCATTAGAATACTTAAATATGTAATACTATATTATACATAATATAGGCTTGTACTGTATATTTTGTATTTTGAGACGTATCTTTCTGTCAGAGAAATGGATCTGATGCCCTAAATTCTGCTGGTACCCTGAAAAAATTGCACGACACCACAATAAAAAGTCTTATCTGTTTCATTTAAGGATAAGCTGAAAAGTTATTAAATATATAAAAAGATATAATAATAATGACTTTTAAATAAAACAGAGTACAAATGTGTCCATTTTTTTTAATTAATGTTTACAATATCATACTGCGAATACTAGTGCAGTTTTATTTTAATTCATAATCATAGTAATTTAATTGACAATTAAATATCTGTTAAGTAATATTATGAAAGTAATATTAAATATTAGCATTTTTAAAACCTATGAAAAACGATTAGCACTGTGGCTTAAAGCACACAGTTTTTTATACACAGTTTTTTATACAGATCTATTTATTTTCTTGTTCACCCTCATATGTATCACCTGATGAACAAACAATTGCGATGCAGCGCACCGTGCAGCTGCCGCAGCTGGCCCGCACCATTATTTACTGGCCCGCACACGGTCGTAATGAGACCATAATGAACGCGTCCAGACACCTGCTCTCCTGCTATAACATACAGGATCACATAATAAATGAAATTATACATAAATAAAAATAGCTTTTAAAAGGTTGTGTCTCATTGTTAGAACTACATACACAAACATCACATGAGAAGATATAAATAATAAAAATGAAAAATGAAAAAAATCATTCACAAGCGGCAACAGCTTTCGTATTACGCGACCGGAAGTGGGGAAACGTGATTGGTTAGAATGCAGACTGAAACTTCCGCGTGACGTCACTACACTGGGACGGGAGCTTGCTTTGCCCTTGTGATGCGAATGAATGCTGTTTCAGTTTTTTAAACAGTTATTGGGTTTTTGATCGAGTTTGACGTCTTTTCCTCGTCGCCATGTCTCTTGCTGCAGAGGCGTTCGTGTCTCAGATTGCAGGTAATATTCTCGCTTGTGCGCAATAAAGTGAGTCAGTGCATATGTTACTGAAGGCAGGCTTGCATGCATCGTCACTATTATTTGTCTTACGGATATGTAATTTTTCCACTTATCCTTTGGTTTTGTGATTGCTGTGCATCTTGAGTAATATTAAATGCCCTTTACAGCTGTTACGTTTGAACGTTGTTTTCAGGGTCAAAGATAACATCATGACATGTTTGTGAATATAAAGTACGCGTAGATTGATTAAGATATGTATGCAAGTGGACGTTTGCGTTGCATGGAATGACTCCGTGTGTTTTATGTCTTAAATTCGATTATTTTCCTGTTCCAGCTGCTGAGCCCTGGCCTGAAAATGCCACTCTGTACCAGCCTCTTAAGGGTAATTCACAAAGACATCATGTAGATCTTTACAACCACACAAGAAAAAACAGAGAAAAATCGATTAATGTGGCTTCTATTGTTGTTTTGCAGAGGATCAAATCCTGCTATCAGATTCTGCATCCTCTTTGGCAGTCCAGGTGACACGTCGTTCCATAAATAATCACAAATCAGACGTATAGACGCGCCCACCTACAGATACAGCGCATTGTTATAAAACAGAGTTATGAAACCCCAGATATTTTAACATGAAAGTATGTGGGTATATTTAGTGGAGTCTGTGTGTTTTTTAGACGTTCCTGAGGATGTGTGGTCTGCCAGTGCAGGTGTGCTGCCGTTCCAATGCTGAGTACATGTCACCATCAGGTGAATGAACAAATCTCCTCTCTGCTTTTATCATTGTTCTTCAGATTATTATATTATGTTCTTCAGATAATATTATATATTAGATATACGATTTATTTATTCTCATCAGTTTTTGTTGGAAAGTCGTGGTGTGAAAAGGGATTCAAGGGAGGTCGAACGTATCTAAATGTTTTTTGGCCTCAAAGCATTAGAAGATTTTCTCCTCTTTTCTCAGGAAAGGTTCCTTTCATCCACATTGGAAATCAGGTTGTGTCAGAATTAGGGCCGATTGTGCAGTTCACAAAAGCAAAGGTATACCCACCCGTACTCTAAAATGAACTCCGCATGAACAAACAAACCGGAGTTTCTGGCTGTTGACTGACACTATACTGTCCACAGGGTCATTCTCTGAGTGATGGGTTGGATGATGTTCAGAGGGCTGAGATGAAGGCTTACATGGAGCTGGTCAATAACATGCTGTTGACTGCAGAGGTATAGACCTGTACACTCCCATTGTAATGCATATTTATCATTCAACACACACACACACACACACACACATAAAATTTGATCTCATTCATAAATTTGTTTCATAATTGGATTCTGTTTTTTACACGTTGTGTTTAGGTTTGTAGATATTGTTAGTTGTTTATATTGTATATGCTTTCATATTGTTACATAAACACAGTATATACGTATATAATCTATGAGAAACATTGTTCTGTCTGTTTCTAGTTATATATCCAGTGGTGTGATGACTTTACTTCTACAGAGGTATGATATGTTATGTAACAATATATAACCTGTTATGTATAATGTATCATGTATAATGATGACGTGCATGTGTAAAGATCTCCAGGCCGCGATACAGTAGCCCGTACTCTTGGCCCCTCAATCACATTCTGGCCTATCAGAAGCAGTGGGAGGTCCGAAGGAAGATGAATGCGATTGGATGGTCTGGAAAGAGTCTGGAGCAGGTATTTGTTATGTGTGTAGAAAAGTGTCATACATGCAAAAACTGTTGGATTTTAACGGCCTCATGCTGTGTGTGTGTGTGTGTGTGTGTTTCCTCTGCTCAGATCTATGCAGATGTGAATCAGTGTTGTCAGGCTCTGTCACAGCGGCTAGGAACTCAGCCCTACTTTTTCAACAAACAGTAAGTTTTGTTGACATAAACACTCATAAAGTACATCATACTGTATTATGACACTCCATTGGCTCTGCTCATCAATGCATTGTTAATGTGACAGGCCAACTGAACTGGACGCGCTGGTGTTTGGTCATCTCTTCACCATCCTCACCACACAGCTGACCAGCGATGGGCTAGCAGAGAAGGTTAAAGCTTACAGCAACCTGCTGTCTTTCTGCCACCGTATCGAACAGGCTTACTTTAAAGAGCACGAAAGAGAGAGCCAGTCCGACTTCTCGCGCCATTCCAAAGGCTCACTCCCCTGAGCACCGCCCTCCCTCCCCTGGTCTGCAGTAATTGGTCACACCAAAATGATTGACAGCTTAGGTATCTCATACAGATAACCGAAGTGTTGTAACCTACTGAGGTTAAAACATCTTAATTAGTAAGTGGAAGAGAGAAGTTTGTGAATATTCAAAGTGTTCCCAATATATTTCCAAAAATGTACCTTTGCCTGTTTGGAATGCCATAACAGGAATTTGCCTTTCCAAAACATTACTATTGGACTCATGTATAGGAATTAAATTGATGTAAACTTTTATCCATTGTGTCATGCCCTTGTGTGATTTAATTTGTGAATGGGAAGTGCCTGCAAAGTATAATAAATATGAAATCAGAGGATCACCTTTGTTCGTTTCTGTTTATATGCCTGCCTACACATTGAGTTCATATTTGTGTTATTTTATATGACATATATTCAATTTATATGTGTCAAAATACTTTAATTTAAAGGCAATTGTTTTACAATCTGTTTTGTCATTTAGTATAAACCAGATCTGCGTTTAAAAGTGTGAAATCTATGACAGTGTAACGCATGCATGCTGTGGTGTATTTGTGCCAACAGGGGGCAGTTACACAACTGCAGCATGAAATATACAGTATTGTTGTACTGTAGTCAATGAATATATTTAAATTGGTATAGTGACTTTGTATTTAGTCACCACTTTGTTTTTAAAAACTATTTGAATGCTGGAACTACAGGACAATGACAAAGACATTTGGTTAAAAACATGCATATTAATATAAACAAAACACAAGAATTCATAAAATGGATTTATGCACCTTTGGTATAAAGAATTGATTCTGACACATAAACATTCTAAATATGTAAAGACAGCCCGCAGACAAGACGAAAAAGACAAGATGTACAAGGCTACTGTAATTTGGTATGGATGTTCAGTTTGTACAGTATTTTGTACCGTATATAATCTGTGATATTTAAAATATTTAAAGCTGCATTTAAAGGATTTATTTCATCAGTTTAGATGTTCCTTGGGAATCAAACCCATGAACTGGGTGTTAAGTGCCACTTTCTGCTAGTTTAGTTACAGGAACACAGTTATCAGAATTAAACTGTTCTGATGTCAGCATGTATTAAACACATTAACTACACTGACTGTGTACTGTGTCATAAATCCAAAACTTCCATACCCAGTGCAACATAAACAAAAATGATCCACATTTAATTTTGGAAGCCCTAGTTATATATACAAAGTAAATTATAGAAGGACACCTGGAAACACTGGGCCCTGTGATGAGGGGGCCCATCCCAAAATTTTGTCCTGGGCCATGAGACATACTGCAGGCTATACAGCAATGGGTGAATCCTCTGTCAATCTGTTTGTCTTGCTAGCGGTGCTGTGTGGCAGCAGATAAATGGTTCCATTCGTGCTTAATTGTATTTCGTACATATCTGGGTTATAGGGGTTTCTGTGTTCATCTCTCAGCTGTCTGAAGACCTGATTGTAGAGTTTCTTGAACTTTTCTTTTGTATCATGAAGATCTCTAGTATTCCTCTTTTGTTCTTCCATCTCCTGCTCCTTCTGCTTCTTCAAAGCTTTAACCTCTTCTTCAAGATCAACAAAGCTATGCAACTTTCGTCTGCGACAGCTCTGGGCGGCCATCTTGTTTTTGCCGCGCCTTCGAATGTCTCTGACGAGGGAAAGTTGGGCGTGGCTGAGTTTGCTGGAGCTGACGAATTTGTTAAATGCTTCCACAGGCAGGCTGATGATGTCATGCACAGTGAGCGGCAAACCCAAAGCTCGAGCTCGCTGTTCGTCACGACACACATGTCGTCTTCCTCTTGTAGTTGTGAGGTTTCGCTGAGGTTCTCTTTGTATGACGTTTTGTGGTGAATCATTCTGTGTTTGGTGTTTGACAGTTTCATATAGTTCCTCTACAGCCTCTAAGTCTAGGGACATGGGCAGCAGATCAGTGTAATTTGATTGGACGCTCTCCAGTTCTTCCTCTTCTGATTGGCCACTTATGCTGTCAGTAGCATACAGAGGTGTGTCCAGATCCACGGGCCCAGCAGAAGCAGAGTCATCAAAACCTATCAGGACGGGGCTGTCAGTGACACACGAAAGCGCATGCGAGGTGTCCCATTCATGCGGACCACTTGACTCCAGTTGACTGAGTGTGCTGGTATTGATGGTATGTGTACTTGTAAGTTCAGGGCACAACTCGCTAAGGGTTGACTGGCTTGAGTGTAGCTGCCATTTTGTTAAACTCATTTTATTAAGATACTCAGGACTCGAGCTAAAAATCGGGTTGAAGGGCGAACACACAGACTCGCCTGAATCTGAGAGAGTTGGTAACCATGACTCCAAAACTGGATTGCAGGGTGGACATAACACAGGCTGAGAATCATCAAAAGATGCAGAAATAGTCTGTGTAAGTTCACCAAGATCACACAATGCATCTGTTGAGCTCTCCTTATGTGATGGACTGTGGCTGCAGATCTCAATGATGTCCTCTAGGGGCAAATCTGGCCTTTCAGACTCCAAGAGATCCAAATAATACTAACAGAGAAACACAAGAATCATGCGCTGTCAGTATACAGCTAGAGGTTATATGCATCACAATATTTGTAATCTTTACTGTATAAAATGTAAACATGGAAATAATGAGTATTATCTTGAATGATTCAGCTCTCCGTTATATATGTAAAGTAAAGACCAGAAAAGACCAAATCGAAGTCACTTTGAAACCATTGATGTTTTAGACATCCTGGAACAGATGACCTGGGCTGTGTTTCTCGAAAGCATCATCATTTAATCACTCAGAAGTTAAAATAAATACATCTAGATTAAACAACAATCAAAATTTAATCAAATATCTGTTTAATCAAAATGATTTTTTTTACCTAAAAACCATCACATTTTTTGCTCAGGCAGAGAGAAAACTCAACTTTGCATGTGCCTAAACTTATTTGTTACTGATTTGGTTTAAGAAATTCAAACTTCTCTCCTTACGATTGTCTGAAGGTCCAAAACCTTAGTTTTCAGGAGTGGCTGTGTGCTTCAACATGTAGAACAGAACCTAACCTATAGCAATTACTACTATGTTAGAGGTTCATTCTGATGTTGAGTATGGAGTTACTGAGAAACTGAGATTTCGTTCCAAAATTCACATGACAACCATAAACCAGTTTAGACATGCGCGTGTGCATCTAATGTGCGCGCATTAGCATTAGCAGTGTGTGTGCGTACCTGCAGATCTGGCCCTGACTGCGGTTCACTAAAGGTCTGCTCTTCAGAGGCTTTCTGAGATTTAGAGAACAGCAGGGCAGTGAGCAGGGGATTCTGGGTAATTGGTGAATGTTGGGTAGACAATGCAGAGGGCAACGTCGCTGAGAAGGGCATGGCCTAAAATACAATAAAAAATAACTTAGTAGGCGATACTTCACACTGTTTACTGTGTGTGGGTGTGTTAAGGTATGTGTACATGTGTTATTTAAGGTTTGTCTGTACTACTCAAGGGAAGGTTTGGGGCTGGACAATATGACTGTATATACATAAAACACTAGAATTCAGGGGTGTATCCTGCTGTACGTGTTAAAAGCAGAGTACTGAGGCCCAACCGGGTACATCCAGTTCATTATAATGAGTGTGGTTTTGTTTTGGTGTCTTTACACACCGCTTGTGTCCTGTGTAACTAATGGTTGTTTATGGTTGCCAAGCAACAATGAAAGTTGGCACATTATTATGGATGGTATAAATGTAACTAATGTAACTTATCCAAACATGTTAATAATGCACTGTTGTTTTGAAGCTTTTTGCTTTAGTTATATAATGTGAAGTTATATAACATAAAGAAGCTGTTTTACTTGCATTAATGGGAGACAGACTATGAATAATCTGATTTGATCCATTAGGTTCCAATTAAAGGGAGCATTTGTAAACTATTTACTACTGTACTACTGTACACTTACTGTCTTACTGTCAGAAAACAATGTTTGGGTTGAATTTCCAAAATAACTTTGCTGTATTGTAATATATAACATTATGGTGGTGTATGATTTCCATCATCAGGGTCTTAGCATGATGTTTATTTGTGTGTGTAGATTTGAATGCAGTTTTAAGATGATAAAATTGTTACTTGAAGGTTCACTGATGCAGCACTTGGCAAAAACTCTCCAGTCTCCTTGTCTAGTTTGTGTAACCTCTGCTTGATCCTCTCTAGATCTCTCTCGCTGTTCTGCTCCCTCTCCCTGATTTTCTGACGCTCCTCCGTCTTCTGCCGTAGACATCCATCAAAGATCTCTCGCTCCACCCCCAGATCAACATCCTGCCTCCATAAAATATCAACCAAATCCTAAACAGAGAGACATAATGTACATCATTTAAACAGATCGATGCAGACATGCGCTCATATTACTATAATAAAATGTTTGCATAAACTTTCTGTGCACCATTACTTGTCATTATTTGTGATGTTACACATGTAAGACATTTGCATGTACATTTATTTGCTTGGCAGGTGCTTCTGACCAAAGTCCCATATGGTTAAAATGTATTTATTAACCGGTATTTATTAAAACTATCAAGTTTTCTGTATTCATATCACCTATCAGAACACAAACACACGTGTCATAATTCAACTGTATAATATCACTCCTGTAATCATGTCTGTTGGTGATAAAATGATAATTGTTTACGAGCTCAGATTGTGTGTGTGTTCAGAGGTTGTGTTGCCACTGAGGGAGTTTAAACATAATGGTGTACACCACCAGCCCAATAAAGTGCTATACTGGGCTGCTTGACTTTCTATTTACAGTAAACCTTGATGACAACAGCATTTGTGGAACTGGAAAAATAAACATTCAGTTCATTAATAATAAATTGAGTTGAGTTGAGTTTAGAGTTTACGTCAAATAATCTGAGATTAGATCAGATCATTTCAGTTTGGTTTAGTTTAGCACACCTGGTGACAGTAGCAAAACTAACTAAACAATAGTTAGTTACATCATAACTTTCTTAACCTACCAGCTCACACAGTAGGCAACAATAGTTTAAAAGTAGTTTTAAACCTTAATGTATAACCCATTTGCTGTCATTTTAATTATTAACAAGCCCACTCTCTGTGATGAACAGAAATGATTACCAGTGTATCTTTTACAAGAGATACAGAGAGGCTTGTGTACACTGCACATAAAAGTTTTTTAATCACGTCTTTACAGTTCGCTGCGTCTGGTTTTGTGCATTGCATTAAAAGCAATATCACTGCCCTCACTCTATGAATGAGTGAATGTTGTATGTGCAAGCACACAAACAAAACTCCAGGCCCAGCACAAAGCATTCAGACTGAATTCAGCCATAATGGCCCTGAATCTTCCAACCTTTCATTCGAGACACGTGAGTAAATAAACGCTCCAGATTACATAGGATACTGTGAATGCATTTCAGAGAGATTTTTCTCGCTTGGCAACCTATCGAAAACAATCCATCAAATAATAGGGATAAAAAGCCAAAACAAGAAAGACTGGGACCAAAAAGGTTAAAGGTGAGGTAAGTTAAAGGTGAATATACACGCCTACAGCTGAGCAGTGATGTAATTGTGTAAAGGTTAGACAGTGTGACAGAGTCCTGTGTGTTTAAAGCACAACAGATTTTAACTCACTAGCTACCCACCCTAAAACATGAAGGAGTGGGTGTTTCTGGCCCACAAGTTAAAAGGTTTAACTAGGCAAGTCACATGAATTCATGAGGCCCAAGAATACATCTTCTTCATGGACAGACTTTCCCAGGATGACAAAACCCCCCACCTCAGATTTTAATTTATAATTTGTGTATAGTTACTTTATTATACTGCGTATGTATGTATATATACAGGTCCCCATAAAAGTGTCACTGCATTATAACATCATAAAACAAACTATCAAAACAAGCGATAGGT
>JAZGTI010009755.1:2525-18446 GCA_036877585.1 Botia kubotai
CAAGGTCCTCTACATCCTAGGGATTCATAATAATACAATCATTTAAACTCTTTAACAAATAAGCAACTTGGTAGTACCATGAATTGTGTTATAAATTATTAAGAACCCTGGTGCTGTTCTGCATAAGTCCCACCTCCCACAACTGATGAGGGGTCATGTTTCCCTTAGTGCAGAGAGGGTGATAGTTCCAGCCCTCAGCAAATGTCTGGAAGTCTTTGCGGAGATGGAAACACAAAATGAACAACAAAGATGTGTAATGTGTTTGAGATGTCCAGCAGCCCATATTCTTCAAGACTATGCAGAGTATTGTAATATGTGAAAGTCATCGCTGTCTACAAGTCTTGCCAGAGCCGTTTAATTTTGTAACACAAGGAATGTTTAATACTTTGTGTGATACTTAACATAAACAGTATTTAATGTTATTAATCTTCACATGACTGTATTAAACATACTAAAAAGATTTGTAAAATACTTATTGCATGACTGTAAGTAAAAGCATAATTAATGAATACCATGGCTGAAGAATGTTAAACAAATAAAAGGAATTATCTTGCCTACTATCTGCTTTTTCTTAAATTACATTTGGTTGTGTACACTTTTTTCAGAGATACAACTTGCTCTGTCTGTTCCCTTTACAGTTAACATGAAGCGTGCAATGTCAAGGTTTTCAACTCCTTGATCACCTCTAAATGTGAAGGATTTAGATCAAATATTAGTCAGTTTCAGTATCAGTTTAAAGGAGCAGATCAACAAAAAATGTTAGACAGTATAATAGTATCAGTCATAGAGTAAAACTAAAGACTGTCATTCTGCTAAATATATCCTGTTATGTTTCATGAAAGTCAAAGTTTGAAAAAGTTTGAAACAACAGAGTCAAAGTTTAAAACAACATCTGGGTACGTAAATGATTAAATTTTTAAGGGTTAATTATGTGCTAAGAAAGCTGAATGTCTAGCAAGGACTTTATCTTTTCCTTTCCAATTATGAATTTAAGTTGTCCCATAACTCCTACAACTGCTTCAAACTCAATTTAAAGTGTTTCCGTCCTCTCCTGGTATAGCCACAAGAACCACTGGGGAAAACGCCCGTTCCATGGAAAGGGTGCTGCGGAGACCACACACTGCTAAAGGAGGTAATGTGTGGAGATGAGGTATGGACTGACAAGGCAGTACCACCTATGGGGTCTCTGTCTCTGTGCAGGTCCTACCTACTGGGACAGCACACTGTCCACAGAGACTAGCAACAGTATGGCGCCAAGGAAAAGACACGGGTTCACAGATAGGGAAACCGTATTGTGGAGAATACACACGTGGGATTACCAAGGGAGAATCACTACACATGGGGCACCTAGCCCAGCACAATGGCTGACTGTGGCACACACACAAGTACTGGGCCTGGCTTGAGGCTCCTCCACCGAGCCTGCTCGCCGATCGGTGCTTGAGGAATCAAAGCAGGGCACTGCAGAGACCACACCCTGCTAAAGGAGGTAATGTGTGGAGATGAACACCAGTCAGTGAAGAGGCTCGTCCTCCCTAACCTTGCACAGGGTCTGAATGAGCCAGTCGTCGAGATAGTTGATAGAATGCAAACGCCCACTTCCCGTAGCAGGGCAAGGGCAGCATCCGCAACTTTGGTAAAGACACAGAGGGACAGGGACAGCCTGAAGGAGAGGACCTTGTACTGGTACGCCCGCGCCTTGAATGCAAACCGAAGGAACGGCCTGTGTCGAGGCAGAATCGAGACATGAAAGTACGCGTCCTTTAGGTCGATTGCTGTGAACCAATCATTGGGGCAAATGCATAAGAGAATGCGTTTCTGCATGAGCATCTTGAAAGGTAGCTTGTGTAGGGACCAATTCAAGACACGCAGATCCAAGATTGGCCGCAGCCCAATGAAGTACGGGCTGTGAAACCCAGACTTCATCTCGGCTGGAGGGACAGGCTCTATTGTGTCCTTCACCATAAGAAACCTCTATTTCCGCTCGGCTTGAGCCAAAGAGGAGGCTGCGCTGCTAGCCCTGACCAGGAGGTGCGTGAGGGGGCAACGCATCCTGGAGGATGTGCCTGATGGCCTTCGTCTGCTTCTGAACTGTCGAGAACTGCTGGGCAAAGCCCTCGACAGTGTCGCCGAAAAGGCCACCTTGGGAAATGGGGGCAGAAAGAAATCTTTAAAAAGACGCACGCCAACTGTGGAGCTTTTTACAGAAATTCGCTCTCATGTGGTAAATTCGCTCTTGTGTGGTAAATTTGCTCTTTTATGATGGCCGGCCTGCCGAGGCACACAGGGGAACCGCCGAACAGCTGGAGCGAGAACCGCTGAAATGCCGTCCAAATCGTGGCAAAACGCTTGAGTGAATGCGAGACGAACACACTCGGCTCCAAAGCAAGAGTTTAAATGAAAGCAAGCTGCGTCCGGCTTTATATACCCGCATCCAAGTTGGCACGATTCGGCCGCAACTCTCTTGCCCAATGCTTATTGGCTCTTTCCTCTCAGGCCAATGTTCATTGGTGCGTTTTTTCCACTTGAAGGTGATAGGTCTCTCAAGCAAGACCCCATAGCCTACCCCAGTTTGTTGACATAACGCCGAACGTGACTGAACGGGAGCATTAATTACAGCATCAGAAAACCTGGTTACCTGAGAACCTCGGGGGCTCACTATTAACCACAATAAGATTTCGTGTGCGATATGCATTTTTATTGTTCCGTCGTGGAAGCCTTTTGTGATTGGTTGATACGTGTTAACAATGATAGAGAGCGAGGGCACAGAGGGAGTCGCGAGCGCACGGATGCAGTCTGAGCGCACACGTGCACATTTTGAACGAGAGGATACATTTTACGTAAGTGCGCGCTTACTCTCCGAGCGAGAGGGAAGAGAATTCTTAAAGAGAGCAGCGCGTATCCGAGAGCGCGCGTCCAGTTTTGTGCGAGAGCGAAAGAAATCCGCCTGCGAGCTTAGAAGTTTGCGCTCACGCATTATATTAAAATATCTTTCGCATTACAGTCATGTGCTCTTGACCTTAGTCAGTCAAATAACGCCACACAGCGCTTTCCACTCTATTTCACCAGCAGACCCCTCGTTGAGCTCTGATTTGAAAAGCTTCGAGTAATTAACCTTTCTCGATACAAGTGTGTTAAAAGCTTCGCTGGTTCAAGTCTTCATTTCGCCATCACTTCTAACTATCCTCGTTGCCGGACAGACCCTATTGGCCTCGAGCAACAAAAATTCACCATTTAGTATGTTTTATAACCGAAATGGTTCAGGAGGACACAGAAAGTGTAGACAGTGGATTTAATAGTAGTATCATAGGATTATACCCACAGTACATTTTTGCAAGTTCTAGGAAAATGTTGGGTACTTTGCAAAATGTTGTGACTTTGCCATGATTTGATTTTTTACTATATTGTCAAATTCTGTAATCATCAGGTGTCGCTTTCTTTCTCTAGATGTGAAAAAAGCAGCCAGGCCACAGCAACGGAATGGAAACGGCCATTAACATGTTGCTGTGCACTGTCAGAGACCAATAGTTTCTTTAAACAAGTGCAATTGTTTGGCATACTAAACAAAACCACAGAGCACATGTGGGAGCCTAGGTGGGGCCCTAGTGGTACAACCCACACCCAGCTCAGTCTGTAGACAAGTGGTGGGCCCACACTCAGCCCTCACCTTTGAGCTAGCCTACATGTACCCCACATTTCATAATGGCAATTTTCCCCAAAGAGTCACGTCTGCTGTGTGGCATGCCTAAGGAATAACAAATATGAAGCACAGCTCTGGTTGGAAATGTCTTGGGAAGGTGATAACCCTTGCAATGGCAAGCTTATGATTTATAACTGTCAGGTACAATATGCGAGGAAATGATTTTAATGTCATTTGAATCAACCCACATTCTTCTGTTTTAAATTGCAAAGGTGAAATAGAGGCAAGTTACGTCTGTCAGCTTTAATGTGTGCCTAATTTACTTTTCTTAAACTGACAACTCTATACATAAGACATACTTTTATAACCCATGACTGGCCAACTGATAAAGATTAAACAAGGCACATTAAGATCATAAGGGTGTTTTAATATTCATGAAAGTAAAACAGTTCATGTTGATTTTACAAATCTAATCACATACTAAATGCCAGATTCTACAAGTCAGAAATTAAAAATTAACAAAATAACACCTGGCCCCACCCCCACCACCTTAAGCAAAAAAACCTGATCTGTGGCCAGTTTTATTTCCCTTACAGGTTTTAAATAGAAGAGATGCAACTCTGAGATCAAAGCTGTTCTCAACCCTTTCCCCATTACCTGCCTTTCTTCACAGTAGATTCAACATTAACAGGAAAAATTGCCCATTTCAGACCATATGCAAGATGCTCATGTAAAGAAAGGCATGCAGACACAAACTCCCCCTTGCTGCCCTGTTAATTTTTTTCCAATCTACACCCCACCCCTCTAATATACAAAAGGCTGGAATGGCATCACATATGGCATCCACAAGTTTTCAGTATGGCCGTCCTCGTCTCTCCTCTCTGTGGTCTTCTCTGAAATTAAAAACAGCAAAGATGAGATTGGATGAGATCTTTTTTTAAGAAATGTAATGGGTTTAATTGAACAAATCGTTTGATAATTTATTACCTTCCACCGATTTTGTAACCGCCACCTCCACGATCTCCACGAAAGCCACCTCCTCTGCCACCTCTAAAACCACCGCGATCCCCACGGTCAGCCCCATATCTGCCATGACCACCATGATCTGGAAAGAGGTACAAAACTTATGAAATGAACCATTTACAATAAGTCTCATTTTGATGTTGACTTTAACATAAGTTGAGGTTTAAGTTGAGGTAAACTGCACCATCTATTGGTAACTGTGGTTCAAACATTGTACCAACCTCCTCCATAACTATCGTCTTTTGGTTTTGGGGTACCACACTTGTTGCATTCATATCTTCGGGCAAAGTTCATATTGCCACATGAACTGCAGTAAGAAAAAAAGCCAAGTTGAACATTCTTCACGCGTTTAATAGATTTCTCTCAAACATGTTCACAGAAACTCACTAAACACACTTTACAGTCTTCACCTGTTAGGACAAGACCAGTCTCCTCCTCTGACATCAAATGTGGGGCCGCCTCCAAAGCTGCCTCTACCTCTGAAGCCTTTAACCAAACACATTTAAACACTAAATTAAACACTATTCCTAGATGGGGGGGTTGTGGGGGTATGTTGTGACGTGTACACCTAGAACAAAATCAAATTTCCAAAACACATCACCTCCTCGGCCACCACCTCCTCGGCCACCACCTCTCTGAGCAAACTCGGCCCTCCTGGTAGCAAACGACACCTTGATGGGTCTTCCATTAAAATCTTTCCCTGTAAACCAGACAAACAACAAACCTGCAAATCAATATTATATAACAAGTGTAACAGAACAAACAGGCCAAGGATTTTTTTACCATCAAACCACTCAATGGCAGCTTTGGCTGAGGGTGGATCATCAAACGACACAGTTGCTTCACCCTTTAGTCGGCCAGTGGCTTTATCAGAGTACAGATTGATCATGGGCTGCCCAGTCTTTTTGTTGACCTTTGTTAGAAATAATGTCTGATGTAATTTATCTTAGAGTTTTAGTAATTTACAATTTGGTGATTCTGGAGTTGATGAACCTGCCTTAATGATTCCAATCTGTTTGAAGAAGTCTCCCACTTCTTGCGTGGTAACATCTTCACCTAGACCCTGGACAAAGATGGTATTATTGTCAGAGTTGTCCTGATCACGCTCTGTAACGGAGAGAGTGATAAAACTTTATAAGCAGAGTTCTGAAATTTCACCATGATAAACACCAACTCAATTTAGTCATAATGGAACAGTATTGTACCGTAATACAGTAAAAATCAATATAGTAAAAAAAACACAAAAAAAAAACAATATAGTAATAAGCACCTGACAATTGTTGGGCCTATTAACAGATTCACTCATTAACACTTACCACCATCATCCTTGTGTCCATAATCTCTGGGTCCTGAAAAACAGCAAGACACGAAAAAGAACAACCACCTTGAGAATTTTAGAACCGATAGATAACTTCACACAAAACCCAACTTTACTAAAAAAAAATCTAAAAACTAAATTGCCATCAAATAATTCAACCTTTACAGTGACTAAGCTATGTACAAATAAATCTCAAATTGGGGCACCACTTTTAAACACCGGTCACCAGCATTAATTTTTTTTGTAAGTTTAGCAAAGTAACTCCAAGTACACTTCAGTTACATCACGTGAATCCCTTCTTCGTCATGTGCACAGTTGGCATCAAGAGACACAGGTGCTTAATTCAATTTCCTTGTGCAAGGATACCACTCTTATACAAGTAAAACTGAGGTGTTAGACTTTAACCCACAAGAGCATTACCAGACAGGAGAGCAATACAAAGACAACAAGAGGTGAAGCTCGTTTGGAGCCAACACACAAAATGGTGGCCGTCAAAAGATCTTTTTGCCAGTTAATATTTCTGTAATTTATCTCCTTCCCAAACCGAGACAGTTCTGATGCTCATCACTTACCACCATAATTTTTGTAGCCACCACGGTCACCACCACTGCTGAGGAAAAATTGAAGATATGATGGCTTTCCTTTGTTGAAACCTGGGAGCGCAAGGCTCCAGCTTTATCAGTATTCCTGCCATGGTTTACTACTGAGGAAACGGCTCCCATTGACAGATGGGTTAAAGATGATGAAATATTTCAAATTAAAACTGAGGTAAAACTGGAGTAAAATGGACTTCATGAAATTGAGTTCATGTGCATTTAAATTAGAAACTAAAAGGGAATCGTTTTCCATTTGAATTCTGAAACCTAAATCCTTAACTCAAACCAGAGTTGAGCATAGGGGAAAAACCTCCCAGCTCCCGTTTTAGTTTTTCAAATTTAGTACAAATAGTTAGAGTCTAAACGTTGTGACACTCATGTAGTTGAGCACACATTTTCTTCCATTATGAGTGCTTATGAGCTCCAAAGGTCCAACTTTAATTTCACTCACTTTGACACCTGTAGTATAAAATGTAGACCATGTTAACACAAAAAGAAACATTAAAACACTGTTCAATGTGGAGTGACTAAGTATGGTTCCTTGAGCTGAACTTTCCAAATCAATGTGAACAGATTTTAGGAATATGAATTTATAAAATGTCTTTCATTGAAATAACAGAAAGGGCAGCCAGAAGTGAACACTGACAATTAGCTAGAGTATTCCAACCATGTAAAATCCCAAAGCAACAAAAGCAGCTTTTATATGTATCCTTGTTAACTTTAAAACAGAATGCAACTCATTACAATATTAAACTTTGACTACATTTGTTTTCCATTGGGTGATGTATCATTTCATGGATGCGAACTGTGAGCATGTCCAAATAAAGAATAACCTCTTCAATCAATATATTACCATGGATCCATCTCTTGTGGTACAAGTGGGTGAGTATCACCTAATCTGTAACTACTACTAATCCGTAAAAATATCCAGACAAAACATATTCAGGCCAATTACGTGTGACATCGTTTCATTCATTATGCAACAGCAGATAGTGTACCTTCTAGGGGGTGACACACTTACCCCATACCGGAGGGTGGACCTCGTCCACCTCTGTCATAGCCACCATGGTCATAACCACCACGATCATAACTGCTGCGTCCTCTGCTCATGGACCCCTCTGCCCTGTCAGGGCCTTTATCACCATATATCTGGTTATCACCTGAAAGATAAACAGGCCATTAGTACAGTAAAGTCAAAGCAGCTCCAACCCCAAACCTCAAAAAACATTAATAATCAATAATAGCTTACAGGTTACACTTTAATTCAAGCAGATTTACAGTACAAGTATAACACAAAACGTCTTACCATCATTGCGCCGTCTATATCCACCCTGAGACCCCCCATATGAGCCACTGGACTGTCCATAACCGCCTGCACTTGACTGCTGACCATATCCACCACCAGCTCCGCCCAACTGCTGCCCATACAACTTCTCACCATAGCTGTATCACATGACAGTGAAGTTCATTAAGCATGATTACCTAAAACACAAACTTCCTCAATGTGCCAGGTTTGGGAAAAACATTGTGTGTAGGGCTGCAACTAACGATTATTTTAATAGATTAATCTGTCGATTTTTTCGATTAATCGGATAAAAAAAACAAAAAACAAGAAAAGCACAGAATATACACTGCAAAAAATGCTTTTCTAACTTCGATATTTGGACTGAAAACAGGACAAAACTACTAAAAAATCTTAAATCAAGATACATTTACTAGACACATGAAATAGCATAAGAAATTATGTCTTGTTTTAAGCAAACAATCACTTTTTTTTCAGAAAACAAGCAAAATTATCTGCCAATGGGATAAAAAAAATAATCTTAATGAGATATAATCTCAAACAGAAGTTTTAAGCATCACTTAATTTTGTCATGCCTTTTTTCTTGTCTAGTAATCTTGATTTAAGATTTTTTTTGATATTTGGACTGGAAACGAGACAAAATTACTAAGTAAGAAAAGCTTTTTTTGCAGTGTAGCTATACATGACGACAGATTGAAAAATGAATGGTCCAAAAAAGGCGAGTGAATAAAAATGTGTCTTTAGTCTTGCAATGCAAAGTGCAAAGTAACGATACCACCCCTGCTTTACTACTGTTAATTACTGTAGTACTGTTAGTACTATGCTAACTTGTCATGCTTGTCAAGCTGGATAACGAGAAAACACCAGCACCAGGGACATTACGTTCCTCACTTCAAAACAGAACAAAAGTAGGATTCTGTAGTGACGTTTTCTGCTGTTGAACTCCCTTCCTCCTCATCAAACACTCCAACATGTTTGCGTTTCAGGTGCCGGATCATTGCCGTGGTGCTCCCGTGCCATGCCATGTCGCTTTTGCATATTTTGCAGTTAACACACTTTTTCTGTTTATTTAGTGTGAAATGCTTCCATACCTTGGATGACTTGGGTCGCACGGATTTCTCTGCCTCCGCCATGTATCTTTCCTCTACCTCCGCTTGTTTTTTTTAATTTTTGCTCCGCCCTGTCTATGAGGCGCCGAACTCTGCTAGCATCAGTGCGCGAGAGAGACCGAGTGTGTTCACTCCGCTCCACGCTTAACTAAAGTTTTTTTTTTTTTCATAAATGTCTCCGCGTCACTCGACACAACTAATTGATTATGAAATTCGTTTCCAACTCTTTTAGTAATAGATTTTTATCGATTGCAGCCCTAATTGTGTGTCTAATTGACAGAAGTCAGATCTTTTACCCATGTGATGATTCAGAGCCCTGTTGTCCAAAGTTGTCATAGCAACCCTGCTGCGGCTGCTGCTGCTGTTGACCAATGTCACCAGAGGAAAATCCTTGTAATGACTGGCCAGAAATCTCTCCTTTGGAAAAAAGACAATTATACTCCAATCAACAGCAGACAATTTGATCTGTTTTATAGTCTACATACCACCAGACTGCCCATAACCACCATAGCCCTGTCCACAAAAAGAGCTGCTTCCATTACCCTGACCATATCCCTGCTAGACAAAATAAAATAAAAACTTTCAGTCCTTAACTTTGTTGATGCTTACAAAAGCATTCATATAAATTGTAAAGTGTTACCTGTCCCGTTTGATAGCGTTGCGTTCCACAGTAAGACCCATAGCTGTATATTTAAAAGTATGCATAATAGTCACAGACACAAACTAGTAACATTTTAAAATGGTTTTAAAATGGATATTTTCTACTTTAATGGTTAAAATATAAATCACTTATCAATTAATTATAAATCAAATCAATTATACAGGGAAAAAAAAGCAGTACATGGTACAGTGATTCAGGACATTTACTTTCATGTGTTGGGGAGACCGAGGCAAGTATAACATTTTTTACATTTTCCTTCATAACTCACAGACTACTTGAAATATACTAGTCTTCTGTTGATACAAGAAACGCATATAGGCCCACTAATTAATAATACAATTACGATTTTCACCAAAAAGGTCAGGACTATAATATAAAATTGCAAAAAGTTACAAAAGTGTTACAATTTCCCCTCTAGGTGAGAGCAATTGTAACACTGAAAAAGAAGTAATTAACGCATTGTATCTCTTAAAAAAAGCCTACCTCAAAGTAATCACTTTACTGCTGTAGTACTTAAAATGTTACTTGAGTTTGTTTGTATATAGTTCAAAGGACGCCAGGCATCCTATGCTTTCAAAAAGCAAAAGTGTATTTCTATTTTTGCAGAAGACTGAGCAACTATTCTAGTAGTAACTCCCTTTAAATAATCTATATTTTACTCAAAAACTTTAATCAGCTAAAGAGTCAAGAACAGTCCTTAATCAAACTTTAAACAATTTTTAAAAATCGTTTTAAAAATACAATGAATATTATGTCCACAATCTCATTGAGTTATTCCGTTAATGTCTATTTTGTACCATTTTTTAATGTAACAAACGCCATGTGACTGCTGCTGCCCTCACTGACTTTCCCTGTGCAACTCTACTGGCTGCACTCTCAAACAGTGATTGTAGCTGGAGTCCCCTATCAGTCATCCTGAAGATGAATTTAGGCATAGTATACTGTAAAGAAAAAAAATTCTAAGTTCTCTGTTCTAAGTTCTGTGCTCTAACATCATAAAAAGCTTCTTACAAGTGACCTAATTCTCTTTGGTTTTGCTGGGTCTTATACAATTACACCACATTAAATCCACTATAAAGACAAACTGACAATGAAAGGAACGTTGCTTTGGTAGACACAGGCATATATAATATTCACACTTTGTCCAACACAAAACACACTTATTTTAAACAAAGAACGCATGTTAGGCTATTTATTTTAATACACCCTTTTTAAATGTAAATTCACTTTTAAACTGAGTGAAAGGATTTTTTTCTAACAGAAAATTTTTAACAGACAAACAAGGTGCTTACATTGGGCCATGGGGCTCCAATTGCCCTCTTGCCCTTCATGTGGTAGCCATGATAAAATATTGTATGCCATACCTATATCAGAATAGATTATTCTTTTTTTTTTGAGTGGAGAAATTGAGTGTTACAACTGCCCCAGGTCTCCCCTTCTATGTATAATGAAAATTTTTTAGACTCTTTGAGAAATTTGGGGTAGATGGGCAATGGGCAATTACAAAGACAAAGAAAAGTAGCTTGAATATACAAAGGATATGTATATTGAGTATATTGAATATACACTTAATCCCTATCATGGCAATCGGAATTAAATAACCGAACATCAAAACTTAAAAATAACTTTTTAAATGTTCTTACCTTTGTTGAGCTCCCGGCTGATCGTAGCCTGAATCTATGATGCAAACAGACAGAGACGTTTCACATGAAGGCTGAAGAATTCACTTTAACACACGTGATTTATTTGTCTGTTAAGGCTCTAACACAAGGCCACACCACACACATTACAACATCCGAGCTGACAGTTAAAAGTTCTTTACGCCTAAATGCGTCTTTTCGCAAATATTTACATGTTGATAAAACACGCGCCAGGCCGTTAGGCCACTAATGCTAGCGCATGCCTACAGCCAAACAACACTATGCAAAAACACCCGGTAATACAGCACTAAGCCCTTTTAAGAGCTTATTTTTTATTTCTTTATCTCACCTGATGCCATCTTTCGGAATAAAATAAAACCAACCGGCGACCTGTTTCAAAAAATAAGATCTTAAAATCCCCGGCACGAGCAAAGCGTTCGCGCACTGCAGTTTATATGACTTTTGACCCTAAACCCGTCCTGTACCATATGCACTGCGGAAACATTAATCGTTTAAAGTTATCCAACAGGTAAACAGCATAAATACAGTGGTGTATGTTTATTAAGCCCCGTTTATAACAATAATAACATAGTGATTGCAGAGTATTGCAACGCACTATATCTAAATTAATCTGAGCAAAGACCCCTGCTTGTTTGGAAAATGGTATAATCGATGCGCCTTTTCGATAACGTGACCCCCACCATAGCTGTTACGTTCACTATAGTCTGGGGACGTGACGCCAATAACGCAAGGCATTTTGGGATTTGAGGGCACGGGCGCTGCTGTGTATACTGTGTTGGATTGGTGATAGACTTTTAGTGTGATAGAAGGTTTTGTTTGCTTTGTACAGCTAAAACACGTTACATTCATCTCAGGTCTCCGAGTTAACAAAGCGACTGCCCACAGTAAGCGACTGCGGTCGAGTTAGTCGCACTTTTTTGTGTGTGTGCGCACGTCTAATTTTGCTATTACGGTACGGCTACCGCCAGCGGTCAAAATAGATGTAAAGCTGCCGTCATGACGGCGTTCCATAATAGCCCACTTTTGCTTTTATTTTCCGTGTATTGCTGTTCACGGTGAGCCAAAATATTTTTTTAAACAACAAAACACTATTAAGAGGCATAAAAATGCACGTATTGCTTTAGTGCACCAAATCACAAATAATACATTTTCAATTTTTTTTTCAAATGTTTTGAATCTCAAATGTCTCAATGTTTTGAAAATAATGGAAATCAAAATCACCCCAAACATCAGAAGTGGCTTCTATTACTTGTATCATGTCCCATTGTCAAACACTCATAAAAATCTTTCCTTAAGATGTTTGCTTAATCCGTCAATGCATTCTTGTTTAGAGTCACCCTGAGTACTACTGTATCAATTTCCAAGTCATTTTACTGAAGAGCACGATTAGACGCGCACACACAAAAAAGTGCGGCCGCGTATTTTCACATGCGGCTGGCGTGACCGCAGTACAAAGAGCAGCGTCTAATGGCTTAGGTAGCAGCAGTAAGAAGGAAAACCATCACCTTCAACAAAATTTCCCGAAACACGTTTGTTTTTACAAACTTAAGTCATAAACAAAACACGTCTAACTTTTTTTGTCGTTGTTTTTACCACTAGTAATGCAAACATGGAGTTGTTACACCGCAAACTTTTATTAGCTAACAGTGTCAGGGTTCTGTCACTTTGGTCTGGTTTATTCTTGGTTATGTGACAGAGCACTGACACTGGTGTACATTGTTTTGTGTAAGCGGTCAGCGTGCATGTGGTCTCGTCTGTGTGTTAAGTGTTAATTTCCTCAATTTTCCCCATATCCCGATACAGCACATTGCATAACTCTTCTCTGTGGATCGAAAGACTGTCCACAACGTTCAGAGATAGCAAAGGAACAATGTTTAAACATCTTAAACCCTTGGTGCACTGGCCAGAGAGACATTGCAAAAGATGTGGAGGAAACACGCCGGATAGCTCACCTCAGGATTCACGTGGAGAGGGTGATTGGATGTGTACGCACAAAGTACACCATACTAAATAGAATTGTACCAGTCTGCATGGTACTCCCATGTCAAGGTGAAGACATGACATTCTTGGACAAGTATGCTGTATGCTGTGCCTTGACTAATATGTGCCCCACTGTCACCAAACAGCTATCAGGGATGTTCATGGTTAATAAAACAATAAGACCCATGAAAAAAAAAGTTTAATGGTAGTTTATTAATAACAAATAATAAATCAAGCAATGTATTTCTTCAGAAACGATTCAGCATACTAGTTGCCAAGCAACACGACGCACGCTGCTTAGTAATACTGATGTAATAATTTATAGGTATAGTATTTGCTTTCCGAAATTGCAGCGTGTCGATTATTTAAATGTGTTAAGTAAACATAATTTTTCATTTAAGTAAACCTGTTAGAAGTAAACAATCAGAAGCCCAGGTTTAACCCCCACCGTACTGAACAAATGGCAGACCGTCTGCATACAATATCACAAGCGCGTTTCAAAGCTAATCTTTTATAAACAATATGGTTTCAGGACTTTGTGCTTGAACCCCTATTGATAATAGTAATCTTTACAAAAACAATAAAGCTTTTAGCGCTTCACACTTGAATCCCTAAATATAGCTGGAATAAGCAATTACGGGATCAAGTCCACTAAGAGCACAAAAGGAAATATTTGTCGAGATCACTGATGATGAATTTAGAAAAATAGGTTTAGCCACTGTCACCAATTTGTTGACAGTCAGAATGTGTTTACAATAGTACATGCAACGTTTTATGTTAAGTTTTTTTTAAAACGTTGCATTAAGTTCTATGCAAACTTTTACAACCTTGTTGCGTTACTCGAGAACCATTTGAGCTATCAAAAAGATTTTTTGTCAGGAGTGTTCTTAGATGATGCATGCAAAATTTGGTGGAAATTGGACATAGGACCCAGGGAGAGTTCGAAAATGTTTCAAAAGAACTCAAAATGGCAGACAGGAAGTACAGTCGCCTATAGCACATTTGGTATCATAGTGCTTAGCATAAGCCAGGGAGTCTAAAAAGATAAGTGCCATGACAATAAGGCAAATTAATAAAAAGTTATAAGCAGTTTAGTACATTTTGTTATGACTTGTGACCACTAGGGGTGCCAGCTCCAAACTTTGTAAGTATTCTCAGACAATGATGATGAGCCATACCAAGTTTTGCAAATACCCGCAGGTTCATTTGTAAGACATTACATGTTATAAAAATACAAAATGGCCAATGGCCAGCTATGAACATTGGATATCGTCTGACTCTGCATGCCTCAAGGAATCTAAAGAGACCACTCTTAGAATTAATTCTTTTCCCATGTCTCCCTCTACTGGAATAAATTCAGAACTACAGCCTTTAACTGACAGACTCCACCTGAGTCTGTCTATTGTCATGTGACAGAGAAATGCACATAGAGGTCATTTACAAAAACTGTATGTGAAATAATGTGTGTATTAATCCCAGTAGTACATCAGTGTCTGCACTAACACTGGACATTTATAACATGACTATCAAAAAAAAAATAATAATATAATGTACCCTGTCTGACTTTCAGACCGGAAATATGCCTTAGATCAAATCTGATGGCCTACCAACCTATGAAAAGTCGCTAAATGTCGCCAGATGATGTCACAGCACCATTGTCATTGCAATCCTGACAAATCTGACAAAAACACCATAAATGTAAGTTAAGGCCAACTGCTGTGCAGTGATTACATATATATCTGCATGTAAACTAATTATTAGAGAGAAAGTTAAAAGCGTCTTTGTCCTTGTTGATTTCATCACACAGCACACAGCTTTCCCCTGACTAATTCCTCCAGATCAACAAAGAAGGGCTTGAAAGTCACATTCATAGCTAGTGCTGGCTGGGAAAACAAATGCTGATGGAGATCATACATAGGCTATTAAAACAACCATAGTCTCTTTTACAATGCAAAGACATGCTGTTGCAGGCAGAGGAAGATCCTTCCACAGGGATCTTTTTCAACTGAATCAAAGGTTTAAAAATACTTGACACAGGGCTCACCCTTGTGAGTTATATTGTGATATTTTAGTTTATTTTTGCGAGTTGTGAGACTTTGTCAGGGAACCCGTTGCAAAGAGAGAACATTCTGAAATGTGCTAACACTTTCATTTGATTTCGCCCAATAAGGTTTATAATATATTTGTTGTTTAACATGAAGCCTAATAGTTGACTTAAATCATACAATTATTATGCAGTTGTCTGGCCCTAGACAAAAGCTATGTTCTATTTCACATCTTTCATATAATTTCCCCGAGTAGCCTAATGCATCCATGGCAAATTGGGATGTCCTGTTCGTGTTAGCATAGTGTCACATATTTATTATGCCTAATTGCATCATTCATAGTAGCCTAATATTTGGTTATTAAGCTTGTTCGCTAGAATACCGAGCTTAAGGTAAAGGTGCACCCGCTATAAGGAACCAATACATCTCAGCCTATCCTCTCCCTAATGTGTCATTTTTCAAATATTTTTTCAGAAAGTATTGTAATGAACTGGAAATATAAATAATAATTGTTTATTTTTGTCAATTTACAAAATGCAAAGTGAGCGAACAAAAGAAAAATCTAAATCAAATCAATATTTGGTGTTA
>JAZGTI010009756.1:6787-18446 GCA_036877585.1 Botia kubotai
TAGTAATGGGACACTGAGGGTGGGCCCTGACTCCTGTTGCACTCATCTTTAGTGTCATCCAGCCCGCAGAAGCTGTTTGGGCCCCAGGACAGCTGGTGCTGCAGGTTGCTCTTGAAAGGGAACTTCAGCTTCTATCCCTGGCATCATGTCGCCCCTGAGGCAGACGTGTCTGCTCGCTCCACTCGTGAATGCCGTCTTAATAAATCTCAACTGATGGTGCTGTATACTAGTGCTATTCTAAACCACAGTGAGCTGCTTTACTGTGTACTACCTACATAGGGATCTACCTGTTAAGGGGTTGTCACACAGGATGTGCATTTGCATTCAGACACAGGTAGACAGGGTACAAATTCTAATACACAGCACACACAAATACATGAGAGAAAACAGTCCAATTTCATACCAGTTTAGTTATAATAGTCCTGCTTGAACTATTGTATATTTCCTTCTCAGTACTAAATTAAGCATTTTCACATCTACATATTCTTTAATGAGGCCAATATTATGTCTAGATATGATGTCTACATAGACAGCTCTCTAGGGTTTGTGATGAAGAACTAGCCTACTCACTTCTTCAACTTTTCGCCACTCACTCTTTGTCGTTGCCACCCGCTTTACAGCCCCTCCTGCTAAACAGTGATCACACAGTTTGACTCCATGTGAATGGACTTGAATTTTAGACTAAAGCACATCATCAAATATTATTTCATTTTTTACTGATAATTTTGAACATTATTATTTTATTTAAATATACAATGCTTGTGTTTGTCTAATGCATTTAAAATTGCTACCACATAAAAATGAGAGACAAAAAGTTTATTCAAATTAATTTTTGTTCCTTCCATTGGCATTACAGTGATGGCTGTTCCTTACTGTACCATGTAAACAACATGGTTTGTGAATTTGGTAACAGTTTATCATCTGTCTCTCAGCACCTGTGATTGAAGATAAAGATGCGACACACACACACACACACACACACACACACACACACACCTGTACTCCTCTTTACTGCACCGTCAGATGGATCAGGTCAGGATAGGTTAGTTATAGATGAGTTAAGAGTGTGTGAGGAATCTGTATCCACCAGACCCTAAAACGTCCTTTCCTTTTTTAATGAATTGGGCTACAGTAAAAAAATGTAATACAATGTTTTACAATCAGCATACCTAAACAGTAAGAAGTACTATATAAATATTACTTTTGATAAGCTCAAACATACCGTGAGATTGAAGTGTCTCTCCTCCAATCAGATGACAGATCTCATCACGTGGAGATTGATCTCTGTCTCTTCTCCAATCAGATGGCAGATCTCTGAGTGACTGATGTCTATAATGTTCTTCACACTTTCAAGATTAAATAGTATACTTTATGACAATACACACACCTCATTCTGTGTCATTTCTACCACTTCTGAATGGTTCACTCAGGAAAAAAACACGAGTTTGAAAATAATCCAGACAGTGTGAGTATCAGAGACAATATGTGTCTTTCACACTAGCATAAACTCATCTCTCACAGCTGAGAATTAACGGTTTGGATTGGTTGATTTGTCTTTGGTGACGAGGTTTGGAAGAGAAAGACATGTGAAGTTACATCTGACTCACTTGAAACACACAAATCAAATAAAGCACACAAAACCTAAATTAGGTTTAGGTTATTAAAGTTTTTAGAGTTTTTATTTCAAATATTATAAAAGACAAAAATTAGAAAATCATTTCCACACTCGCTGAGATCCACCTCTGCGGCCCACAGCTCTTCTGCTCTGAACCATACGAGACAGCCCGCGCTGAGACGATGCACATGGCTGAAATACACACAAACATCATGTGTATCTTCTGAAACATGCACATGCTCTGACTCAGTGTCAGAAAATCTCAGAACACTGGAGTTCGACATACACCAAGAGACACGATCAAACGTATGAAGACTAAAGTCTTCTCACACAAAGAGTCTCTGAGCAAACACTAAAGGATGATTAGAAGTTTGGAAGAGATTGTGAGAAAGAAAAGGCTCTTTTAAAGATGATTAGAAGTTTGGAAGAGATTGTGAGAAAGAAAAGGCTCTTTTAAAGAGATGGGGAGGCACACTGAAGAAGCTCAGAGAATTCGTCTTCATTACAGGAAGCAGACTGTTACACAATTCAGAAGTTCTGCTCACATGTGCCAAAGCTCAACAGATCCTACAAACACTAACCACAACCCTTCTAGTGTTGCTTAGAAAATCATCAGTGAAGCCAGAGTGATCCTCACAAGACTGGCTGGTTATCAAACACAATGAAGAAACCCAACCTGCTGTTTATTTAACTTAATCATCTTGGTGAAGCAAAGTAAACACTTTACATACATGTAAACAAACAAATTCATGACCCAGCATAACTCAGTGTTTGACTGAAATGTTGCTCACTTCTGTCTTGTCATCTGGTTTGTGCTCCAAATTGGTTCTCACTGTGTTAACTCCACCCTCACCAGACCTACACACACACACAAAACACACACACATTTAAATGTGTTCTTCATTCAGTTTTCCTGACAGCAGGAGTGTGTGTGTCTTTCTCACCGGCTAAAACTCTGCAGTTGTGTGGTGTGTGCGCGCAGTGGGTAAGTGACTGGATGCTCCTCAGGTTGGTGCTGCTCTCTGATTGGCTCCTCCAGAGGGTCACCAGGGGAACGTTCCAGCAGCTAACGCATGAGGAGATGAGTGTGTGTTTATATTGTGTGTAGTGTGTGTGACGGTGTGTGTATATGGTGTTTTGTGCGTGTTTATCATACCTTTGATACATAGTACTGCAGTTCGTTCCGTCTGTCTGCATTAAAGAAGGTAACGCTAGTGTTTGTGGGTGGGGCTTCCTCTCTGATGGGCGGAGCCTTGAATTCATACTGTGACTGACTGTGATGTGGATTTGTATCTTGTTTCTGGTTTACTCTACTCTGATTTTCTTCACTGTGACTCTGATTCAGATTCACCTGATTCTGCTTCACTTGGGTTTCTTTCATCTCATTTCTGCCCTGTATCTTTCTCTCTGTGCAGGTGCCTCCTTCATCTGCAAACACAGGCCTGACCCACAATGCACTGCAGTCACTGAGGGCTACAACACACACACA
This sequence comes from Botia kubotai, assembly GCA_036877585.1. Lineage (NCBI taxonomy): Eukaryota > Metazoa > Chordata > Actinopteri > Cypriniformes > Botiidae > Botia > Botia kubotai. The sequence continues at coordinate 9,892 of JAZGTI010009756.1, forward strand.
GTGCAGCAATCTGAGGTTACACATGGAAGATCCTCTCATTGGCAAACAGTATCACACTGTATTACAACACTGCAGTATGTGTCTATATTAGTGTGTGTGTACCTGTCACATTAGTAAGGTCCAGCACAGGTTCCAGATGTGTAAATGAATTACTACAGTTCAACACCTCAGAAACAGAATCTGATCTTCCTTGTGTTTGTGTCGCTCGACCACTCTCTCTCTCTCTGGACAGATGCAGAACTACAGCCTGTGAAGCTGAGACATGAAACAAACACATTTTTATTAAGAACAATTTGATCAAATTCTCTGACGACGAGTCGAATTAGATTATTCATAATAAATGAACGAGTCTGATGCTCTAGCACACGATAGCAGTTCTTCTCACACACACACACACACACACACACGATACCTGGCAGGTGTGTGACACTCCTCGACATGTCTGGAGGAGAACAGGAGATTTTAGAAGCTTCCCACTGAGGAGGTAAAAACACACTCTCTGTCTGCGTACACACACACACACACACACACACACACAATGGATTATTTTAAAAAATGAATAATCTATATTGACATGTGGCTATAGTACCTGCTCCTGATTGGTCAAGAGTCTTAAAGCTTCTGCCCAATGAGAGCGCATCATTCCCTGCAGCTGGGACACAAGCTCCTCCCTCTGCATCTCCAGTCTTCTTTTAGAGGCTGCCATGGAAACCAACTCCTCCTGCATCTCTGACAATCTATATACACATATTTATTACTCCCCTCTCATACACATACACAAAGACACTCACATTACTCCTCTCTCTCTCTTACACACAAACACACAACGCCTCTCTCTCTCGCTCTTTCTCTCACAGACACACTTGTTCTGGTAGTGCTGTGTCAGGTGTTGTAGTTTGAGGTCTTTCTCCTCTAACTGTGTTCCGAACTGGTCCAGCTGAGCCTGAAGATCTCGCTCATGTCGTGCGCTCAGATCCAGCAACTGTTTCCTTTAACACACAGCAGAGGACAGATGAGATGTGTGTTACCCTCTACAGAGATATGTGCTTGAGTTTTCTCTGTTAGGTACATTTGTGTTTCACAAACTCATTATGGTTTTAACCCTGTCTGAATCAAAAATGTCACAAAAATGTGTGTGTTTACCCGTGTTGTTCTCTCAGGTGTGATGTGTGTGTGTATCTGTGTTGTTCTCTCAGGTGTGATGTGTGTGTGTATCTGTGTTGTTCTCTCAGGTGTGATGTGTGTGTGTATCTGTGTTGTTCTCTCAGGTGTCTGATGTGTGTGTTTACCTGTGTTGTTCTCTCAGGTGTGATGTGTGTGTGTATCTGTGTTGTTCTCTCAGGTGTGATGTGTGTGTGTATCTGTGTTGTTCTCTCAAGTGTCTGATGTGTGTGTTTACCTGTGTTGTTCTCTCAGGTGTGATGTGTGTGTATCTGTGCTGTTCTCTCAAATGTCTGATGTGTGTGTTTACCTGTGTTGTTCTCTCAGGTGTGATGTGTGTGTGTATCTGTGTTGTCTCTCAGGTGTGTGTTGTGTGTGTGTGTGTGTACCTGTGTTGTTCTCTCCGGTGTGATGTGTGTGTTTACCTGTGTTGTTCTCTCAGGTGTGATGTGTGTGTTTACCTGTGTTGTTCTCTCAGGTGTGATGTGTGTGTGTATCTGTGTTGTCTCTCAGGTGTGTTGTGTGTGTGTGTGTACCTGTGTTGTTCTCTCCGGTGTGTGTGTGTATCTGTGTTGTTCTCTCATGTGTCTGATGTGTGTGTTTACCTGTGTTGTTCTCTCAGGTGTGATGTGTGTGTGTATCTGTGTTGTCTCTCAGGTGTGTTGTGTGTGTGTGTGTACCTGTGTTGTTCTCTCCGGTGTGTGTGTGTACCTGTGTTGTTCTCTCAAGTGTCTGATGTGTGTGTTTACCTGTGTTGTTCTCTCAGGTTTGTGCTGTGTGCTCTGTTTTCCTCCTGTATGACTGACAGCTGATCATTGAGCTTCTGCTCCAGTGACAAACGAAACTCCGCCTCCATCTGAGATTTCAGAGAGTCGAACCGCGTCTACAAAAACACAATCACACAAAAATAACGTCATGATGTCACAGTTTGTATGTAGGTATGTGAGTGTGTGTGTACAGGTTTATCTGTATTAGTGAGTCATACGTACTCACGAACACTTTGAACTACCATAACAACCAGCTTGGAAGAATTGTACTGCTCCTCACTAAATTAAAAGGCCCATAAATCATTGAAATCCAGTTTTTTAATCTAATATTAGTCACGTGTTTGTGTGAGGGTTGGGTGTAGAAGAAGTTTAGGGTTTGGGGAATAGAAAATGTCATTAGCCTGATATAAAATCAATAGAAGTCTATGGAATGACCTCACTAATATAGTCAAACAAATGTGTGTGTGTGTGTGGGTGTCTGAGTGTGCGTGTGAGACCTGCTCTAGAGATCGCTCCACTCTCAGATTGTCTCTCTCTCTCCTGATCTTCTCCAGATCTTCTTGAAGCTGCTGGTTTTTGCTCTGAATCTCTTTACTCAAAACAACTTCCTGTTTTACCTGAGACTGAAATGCATACACAAAGCATCAAACAATAATTTAATTTATTTAAGTTTTAAACATTGTTTATCATTAGTTCTGTGTGTCTCACTATCTCTCTCTCCAGCTCTTGTGTGGTGTGTGTCTCACTATCTCTCTCTCCAGCTCCTGTGTAGTGTGTGTCTCACTATCTCTCTCCAGCTGTTGTGTGGTGTGTGCCTTACTCTCTCTTTCTCTCCAGTTCTTGTGTGGTGTGTGTCTCACTCTCTCCAGCTCTTGTGTGGTGTGTCTCACTATCTCTCTCTCCAGCTCTTGTGTGGTGTTTGTCTCATTCTCTCTCTCCAGCTGTTGTGTGGTGTGTGTCTCACTATCTCTCTCTCCAGCTCTTGTGTGGTGTTTGTCTCATTCTCTCTCTCCAGCTGTTGTGTGGTGTGTCTCTCACTCTCTCTATCCAGCTGTTGTGTGTGTCTCACTTTCTCTATCCAGCTGTTGTGTGGTGTGTGTCTCACTCTCTCTCCAGCTGTTGTGTGGTGTGTGTCTCACTCTCTCTCTCCAGCTGTTGTGTGGTGTGTGTCTCACTCTCTCTATCCAGCTGTTGTGTGGTGTGTGTCTCACTTTCTCTATCCAGCTCTTGTGTGGTGTGTGTCTCACTCTCTCTCTCTCCAGCTGTTGTGTGGTGTGTGTGCCTCTCTCTCTCTCTCTCTAGCTGTTGTGTGGTGTGTATCTCACTCTCTCTCTCTCCAGCTCTTGTGTGATGTGTGTCTCACTTTCTCTCTCCAGCTGTTGTGTGGTGTGTGTCTCACTCTCTCTCTCTCCAGCTGTTGTGTGGTGTGTGTGTCTTACTCTCTCTCTCTAGCTGTTGTGTGGTGTGTGTCTCACTCTCTCTCTCTCCAGCTGTTGTGTGGTGTGTGTCTCACTCTCTCTCTCTCCAGCTGTTGTGTGGTGTGTGTCTCACTCTCTCTCTCTAGCTGTTGTGTGGTGTGTGTCTCACTTTCTCTCTCTAGCTGTTGTGTGGTGTGTGTCTCACTCTCTCTCTCTCTCTCTAGCTGTTGTGTGGTGTGTGTCTCACTCTCTCTCTCTCTCTAGCTGTTGTGTGGTGTGTGTCTCTCTCTCTCTCTCTAGCTGTTGTGTGGTGTGTGTCTCACTCTCTCTCTCTCCAGCTGTTGTGTGGTGTGTGTGATCTGCTGCTGGAGCTCTTGTATGCGTTGTTCCAGCATTGTCTGTGTGTTGTGGGACTCAGTCTGGAGTGTGTGGAGTTTTTCTCTCTCTCTCTCCACAACACTGTGGAGTTTTTGCTCTTGATTCTTAAGATTCTCCACAGATACACACAGATCAGACACCTGCTGCTCCTGAAAACACACCCACAATATCACTATTACAAATCTGAAGTGTTAGATAGTACAGCTGTGTTGTGTGTGTGTGTGTGTAAGAATGTGTTACTAGTTGTCTGTTGGTGTCCAGCAACTCCTGGTTGTGTTTCTGTTCTTTCTTCAGAGTTACTTCCACATGAGAAAGAGTCTGTTCTGCTTGAGAAAGAGCCTGACACACACACACACACACACAGTTAAACACACACACATTTTTACAGCAGCATCACACAATGAGTGTGTTGGTTGTTTATTTTGTCTTCAACGACAGTAACAGTTTGTCTGTGGACATCTAATGAAAACATTTACTTTCACGCCTTAAAAATACTTGACATATGGCATGTAAATCTGAAATACCATTAATTGATATAACCAATTATTGCTTTCAACCATGTTGCAAACTGAACACTTGTGTATCATCTAGAACTTCACATTTGCGTGCTTAGAACTCCATTTGAAAAAACATGAATTCGCTCTCATCTCAAACTGACCAATAAGAGCAGGTTTAATTCTCACTCAATCAAACAGCATTTCACTGGTTTAAGTGTAAAGAGTGTGTTGCTTTTCTACCATTGTGGTGACCAAATGTCCCCAAAAGGATGGTAAATGTCACACACCTACATAGTGGGGACCAGTCAGTGGTGGTAGGAAATTGATTAACTATTCTAAATGATGCGTTTTTAAAAGATGGTTTTAAAATGGTTTCTGTGAGGGAATAGAATATACAGTTTGTACAGTATAAAAGTCATTGTCTATAGAAAGTCCCCACACACCATAGAAACGAATGTGTGCGCAAGTAGGTGTGTGTGTGTGTGTGTATGTGTGCAAGTAGGTGTGTCTGTGTGTTCACCTCTCTTTGTTTGTGACGTGTTCTCTCGGCTGTGTGTTTCTCCTCCTGCAGGAGTTTCAACTCCTCACTGCGCTCCTGATGGTGTCTCCTCCAGCCCTCCACCACCTTCGCCAGCATCTGACACACACAGCACGCGCACACACAAAGCACACAAGTTGTGTGTAACAGATACAGTTACAACAGACACTAAAATCTAAATATATAACAGATATGATTCTACATAATTCCCACACTTCCTCATTGTTCTAATGATTTATTATTATTATAAAATGTGTAAAACAGCCAAACTACAGCATAAGATGATGTTTACTGCTAATGTATCCATTACTGCAAAACAAGCTGTTTGTGTGTTTTAAAGCTGTGTGTGTGTTTTAAAGCTGCTTGTGTGTTTTAAAGCTGTTTGGGTGTACATGTGTTTTAAAGCTGTGTTTGGGTGTACGTGTGTTTCAAAGCTGTGTTTGTGTGTGTGTGTTTCAAAGCTGTGTTTGTGTGTGTGTTTTAAAGCTGTGATTGTGTGTGTTTCAAAGCTGTGTTTGTGTGTGTGTTTTAAAGCTGTGTTTGTGTGTGTTTTAAAGCTGTGATTGTGTGTTTGTGTGTGTTTTAAAGCTGTGTTTGTGTGTGTGTTTTAAAACTGTTTGTGTGTGTTTTAAAGCTGTGATTGTGTGTTTGTGTGTGTGTTTTAAAGCTGTTTGTGTGTGTGTGTGTTTTAAAGCTGTGTTTGTGTGTGTTTTAAAGCTGTGATTGTGTGTTTGTGTGTGTTTTAAAGCTGTGTTTGTGTGTGTTTTAAAGCTGTGTTTGTGTGTGTTTTAAAGCTGTGTTTGTGTGTGTGTTTTAAAGCTGTGATTGTGTGTTTGTGTGTGTTTTAAAGCTGTTTGTGTGTGTGTGTTTTAAAGCTGTGATTGTGTGTGTGTGTGTGTGTTTTAAAGCTGTTTGTGTGTGTGTGTTTTAAAGCTGTGTTTGTGTACCTTGTCGAGTTGTTCAATCATAATGTCTTTCTTGCGGTCAGCAGCCACAGCGAGGGTAAACTGTTGCTGAACTTGAAGAACTTTATTTTGAAGAGACACTACCTGCTGCTCACACACCTGCACACACACACACACACACACACACACACATTTAATATCTGCCTAATAATATTTCCTAACCCTCACACAAACATGTGCATAACACTCAGTGTTGCACAATATATTAATGCTGATGCTAGACAATACCCTGCAGTTATAAACAAATTTATTACAAACTAACACTCATTTAATTAGTATTGATACTTTAGAAATGAGTGATAAGAGCTGTATTTCCTGAGCTGACATGTGTGTTGCAGTGCTCTCAGCGCACCCTGCAGGCACACTGGACACAACCAAACTTCCCCCCTGTGCGTGCTGCAGCTGTCATAGCGGCTTTTCCTAACAAAAGTCATGGCTGCAAGTGCAATGTCTCTTGCCAAACGGCCACAGCTTGTGGACAAAGCCGCTGCACGCAGTGAAATACAGAATTATATTGCGTACATTACCAACAGTGAGGCAAGCTGACAGATATCACAAAGACCATAAACATGATTTAAACAAATGCAAAGCATTTACGTCAAACCTGGCAAAACATCTGGCAGACAAAAAATTCTTAAAAATGACTTTGTGTTGTTCTAGGGGTTTGCTGTGTTATCGGTTCAGTATCAAGATTGTAGTTAGGTATCATATCAAAGTCATAATTTTGGTATCATGACAACAATAAGGACGTCAGATTTAAAGAAAATCATGAGCTTTTTAATTAAGTGAGGGGCAGAAAAATGTCTCACAAGATGTTATGATATTTCACTGTGTAAGCACATAGACAAACCTGTACACATGACCTCATCTCTCTCTTACACACACTCATACACAAACCTTACCATAAACACAAATATTTTCTTGTCCATTCATTTATTTGGTGAGGAGTAATTTAAGTGCGATAATGTACAGTCAGGCTGCTGTTGGGCTTCACAATGTGCCATGTGTGTCATTACCTTACGACGTGATCGTTCTCTCTCCAGACTGTCTCTCAACAACTGTAGCTCTGACACACTGGAACTAGTGTCCATTTGAAGTCGAGAAAACTGAGGGAACAGCTCGCCTATGCTGCCCATGGACACAGCAGCACTGAAACAGAGAGACAGACAAGACAGCTGAAACACAGAGAGACAGAATGACAGCTGAAACACAGAGAGACAGATACGACAGCTGAAACACAGAGAGACAGACACGACAGCTGAAACACAGAGAAACAGACACGACAGCTGAAACACAGAGAGACAGACACGACAGCTGAAACACAGAGAGACAGACACGACAGCTGTAACACAGAGAGACAGACATGACAGCTATAACATAGAGAGACAGACAAGACAGCTATAACACAGAGAGACAGACACGACAGCTGTAACACAGAGAGACAGACAAGACAGCTAAAACACAGAGAGACAGACAAGACAGCTGAAACACAGAGAGACAGACACGACAGCTGTAACACAGAGAGACAGACACGACAGCTAAAACACAGAGAGACAGACACGACAGCTGTAACACAGAGAGACAGACACGACAGCTATAACACAGAGAAACAGACAAGACAGCTGAAACACAGAGAGACAGACACGACAGCTAAAACACAGAGAGACAGTCAAGACAGCTGAGACACAGAGAGACAGACACGACAGCTATAACACAGAGAAACAGACAAGACAGCTGAAACACAGAGAGACAGACACGACAGCTGAAACACAGAGAGACAGACACGACAGCTGAAACACAGAGAGACAGACACGACAGCTGTAACACAGAGAGACAGACACGACAGCTATAACACAGAGAGACAGACACGACAGCTATAACACAGAGAAACAGACAAGACAGCTGAAACACAGAGAGACAGAATGACAGCTGAAACACAGAGAGACAGAATGACAGCTGAAACACAGAGAGACAGAATGACAGCTGAAACACAGAGACAGACAGGTGTGTTAGTTCAGGTCTGGTCACCTGAGCAGGTTTGAGGTGGAGTCACTGTTATGTGACTCATCCAAAAGACGCTGTGACACAGGAGCCCCAAACTCTACTGGGTCAAAGGTCAAAGACAGTGAGAGGTACTGCAGGACATTTATGCTGCATTCTGCTGGACCACACACACACACACACACACACGCACACGCACACGCACGCGCACACACACGCGCACACACACGCGCACACACACGCGCACACACACGTGCACACACACGCGCACACACACGCGCACACACTTGCCTGTCAAACATTTTGTTGATTTACTAACTTATAATCCTCTGATCAAAACATTTGCTTAAAACAAAGTCCAAACAAACGGGCGTGTTTTCTGTGGTGTAGTGTGGTGTGTTATTTAGGGGTGTAACAGGGGTGTATACCAATGTCACAATTCAGTTCATATCACGGTTTTGGAGGCAGCGTTCGGTTGGCTTCTGTTTTACTGTGGGGTCAGTGTTCATGGCATGGCACCAGCAATGCTAAAGAACACTAGATTCACTATTCATCATTATAATACTTGAAGACAGTACGGGGGAATTCCCCCTCAGAAGCTCATATGGTGGGATTGATGAATTTTGGGGGCAGTGCTTGTAGGAGTCTGTTTGTAGATGTTAAGAGACGTTAAAAACCATCCCTGCATTTTAGGAGAAGCTACTTCACTCAATTCATTGTTTATGTATAATGTTTTTTAAATACGTATAATTTCAAAGCAGTTTAACAAAGAACAGTTCCCTACAAACCCAGTAAACCCTACAAACCCAGTAAACCCTACAAACCCAGTA
>JAZGTI010009757.1:0-18445 GCA_036877585.1 Botia kubotai
CTGTTGCCCAGTGGTCCCAAGTCCTGTTTTCAGATGAAAGCAAATTTTGCATTTCATTTGGAAATCAAGGTCCCAGAGTCTGGAGGAAGACCGGAGAGGCACAAAAGTCAAGCTGCTTAAAGTCCAGTTTGAAGTTTCCACAGTCAGTAATGGTTTGGGGAGCCATGTCATCTGCTGGTGTGGGTCCATTGTCTGTTATTAAGTCCACAGTCAACGCAGCTGTCTACCAGGAAATTTTAGAGCACTTCATGCTTTCTGCTGCCGACAAGCTTTTTGGAGATGATGATTTTATTTTCCAGGAGGATTTGGCACCTGCCCACAAAGCCAAAACTACCAGTACCTGGTTTAATAGCCATGGAATAACTGTACTTGATTGGCCGGCAAACTCGCCTGACTTAAACCCCATTGAAAATCTATGGGGTATTGTCAAAAGGAAGATGAGGGAACAGAGACCCCGAAATGCAGACGAGCTGAAGGCCAATATCAAAGCAACTTGGGCTACCATAACACCTCAACTGTGTCAAAGGCTGTCACGCCAACTTGATGCTGTGATTAGGGAAAAAAAGGCCCAACAAAGTACCAACAGAGGACATAATACAGTACATTAACACACTTTTCAGAAGGCCAACATGTGTTTAAGATCCTTTTTTTTATTGGTCACATGAAATATTCTAATTTTGTGAAATACTGGATTTGATTTTTTTTATCTTTAATCCATAATCATCAAAATTGAAACAAATAAAGGCTTGAAATATTTCACTTTGTGTGTAGTGAACTAATATAACATACAAGTTTTACTTTTTGAAACAAATTATTGAAATAAATGGACTTTCCCTCGATATTAAAATTTTTTGGCACATACCTGTATATGTAAACTGTATGTAAGTGTACATAATGTGTACAAGTGCACAATATGTAAGTAAGTAAGTACATAATGACAGTAAGTCTATGAACAAAACTATGATTTTCTGCAGGTTGTCCTCTCACCTTTTCTCTTAGGGGTCAAGTTCTCTTGAGGTGGGGGTATTGGTGGAGGAGGGAGGGTCACATCTGACGGACGGCCGCTCATATGAGCTATGGAGAGAAGGCAAGTGGAAGAATAATGATTTAAACTTTAATGCTGCATAAAGTTAAATCTTAATCAGATTTTAATTCTTCTTTCCCGTAAAAATATATAAAACACTTTAAAACAAGATAAGTTCAGTTCAGACGTGACTACGTTAAATATTTACACATTGAAGGATTTGTTTTTAATGTGTCCTACTGCACTGATAGAATCGTGAACTTGTTTTTAGCATCAACAAGTAAAAAGCAAGAGAAAACATTGACAGTGCAAGATCAAATGCTGTTTAGAAAAATCTAAATATCTTTTACAGTGTTGCTTCTTATGACAATTTATCTTCATTTAATTGAAAGTTTTAGTTTAAATGTTTTTTTACCGAAAACCAAGACTAAAATCAATAGGAATATATTATTTTTTTATCCGTGAAGTTATTTAAATTTAGTGAGTGATGTCTGTGATATCTAGTGTAAACAACAGAAGGCTGAAGAAAGTCTTGGGTCTCACCCTGTATGAGGTTGGCGATCTGTCTGCTCTTTTGAGAGGGCATGTCTGTAACAGTGTCCAGCGCTGTCAGATTGTTACTGTCTACGATATTTACATCAATACCTGAGGAAGAGTCACACACAGGACACCGGTTACGACGCTAGGATTTTCAGGAGCATGTGATTGGTGAAAAACACAGGTGTAGGCATTTACCTGCTTTCAGAAGTTTCTGAACCACTTCCGTCTTTCCAAACAGAGCTGCCTCGTGAAGAGCGCTACCTTTCTCTGTCTTTTAACATGAACAAAAACATTTATGCAACTATAAGCTACCTGAGTTTCATGTGTTCCTGTAGCTCAATTAGTAAAGCACTGCGTTAGAAGTGCAAAGGTCACAGGTTTGATTCCTTTGAAATACACATAGTTAAAAAATCGTATACCTTGAAGTCACTTTAGATAAAAGCCAAACACAAAAATGCTAAATATGTACAGTGTTTCCTAAAGCATTCACACTATTAGTCACAAAGTATTAGTCACCAAGTAGCATTTATTTTAAAGAAAGTTTCATATTTAAGGCATCAACACACATTTTTATTTGCGACTTAAGTGTTTAAATATTTTGGGGGGGAACATTTCATTAAAGAATTACAACACTGACGTGTCTTGTTTAACTCTTGGTCAACTGATTGCAATAACTAGATCCAATTTGCCATATCAGAACCAAGTGGAGACATGTAGGCCAGACAAAGCAATTTTCACACTACAACGGACCGCTCCACACGCAGTCTGAACCAGATCATCAGCACACTGACACCAGCTGCTGCTTAGAGGCCACAGAGATTGAAAAAACAGATGGCCGGTTGTTACCGTTGAGTGTGCGAGTAGATTTCTCATGTAGACAAACAAGTGTTCAGGCAAGGTGCTAAAAGGCAGATACCTTGTAACCCAGTGAGAAATTGAGTATGAGCAGAGAAATAAAACAACCTGTCTTAACTGCTAAAACTCCAGGACATGCATGCACTGCTTTGATCAGCTAGTCTCTTTAAGGTCTACAACAAACAGTGTTCGCAACCCATGTTAATCTGACAAAAAAAGAAGGACAAGAAATTTTTTCAGGAATTAGGGAGATGTTAAAAATCTCTTTATGACAGGTGGTTGGCAAAATCAGTCATTTAATCTATGAAAGTCATCGCAAACCTACTTCATTTTAAGGTATCCTTAATACAGTGTATTTACAAACTTAAGTACTGAAGTAATATTAATTAATTATTAATTTAAATTAATATGAATTATCAGGCACTTACTATTGGGCTAGAGTTTGGAGTAAGGTTTGGTTTAGGGTTAGTTGCATGTAATTAAGAATACTACTAGTAACTACATGTAACATGTAACAAACATCCTACACACTGGTATTAGGAACATGTATTATAATCATAATGGGAGGTAACAACATGTTCTAACCACATGCACCACACGTTTTAATTTTTCTGTGGATTTCACTGTAATCAGGACTATAGGCTCTTCTGAAAGAAATATTGTAGTTGATCCTACTTCTTTTGACTGCCATATTTGACACATTGCTTGACATGGCTGTGTCTGGTCAGCACAAAATCTCCATTGTGAAAGAAATGACAACTGCTATGTATTAAGACAGCGTTGTGGCCAATCAGGTTTAACCTGCCCCATCCTCACCTGGTAGTTGATATCCACACCAGCGGCCAGCAGCACCTCTACCACAGGCAGGTGTCCATTGCGGGACGCCAAGTGGAGAGGGGTGTGTTTCTTGGTGTTGGAGCTGAGCAGGTTGGGGTGGGCGGATAGCAGAAGTTTGACCACCTCCAGCCTTCCATAGAGGGCAGCCAGATCCAGCGGTGTCTCAAACTTGTTATTGCGCATGGTGGGATCAGTCAACTCCTCCAGGAGCAGCTGCACCACCTGAGTGTGTCCGTACTGCGCTGCACAGTGTAACGGCGTCTCATTGTCATTGTTCTACGAGGAGAAGGATGAAGAAAGAGGAAAGGAGAGGTTCACAGACAGATAGATCTAATCGCTTCAGTGCTGTGGCTCTACAGGCTTGTTTTTATTAGACAAGGAGAAAATGCTTGAAAAATAAAGTAAAACAAAAAGCTAAATCCTCATTGGTTCAGATGAATTCACTGAGAGCACCTGCACCTGAAGACTCGGTAAATATTTCAAAAGTCACTATTCTAAATATTAAATTATTCCAAATTCTGAATAAAACCTGTATAAAAGCAAAAACAAGATTTAGTTGATAAAGCAGAATTGTTGAAGATTATTCAAATTTTAATAGCTGATTGAAATTGCAATTGCATTGCGAGTCCCTAGATTTCTGCTGTTTGTACAGAAATAGAAGTGCAGGAGGATAGGAATCCAAACTTAAGACCCTTAGTACAGAGATTTTGAATTTACATGAATTATGAATATAAATGAATCAGTGTTAACCTTTATCACGCCAGAAAAACAAATCATGCAAGAAAAAAATAAAGCTAATTTTACTTTATTATATTATTTATTAGATACTTTTTTATGGATATTAAAAAAACATTATTATTGGATAACTGCATATTGCAAAAGCATTATATTAATAACATGAATTAATTAAATAATTTATGAAATAGTAATGTTATTTAAAATAATGTTATGCTTAAAAACAATGTTGTTTTTATTATAGACACTTTTTCTGACCACTGTTTGCAGTTATTTGTTTTGATCCTTATTTGTATTCATGCCAATAAAATACTTGACATTTTAAAACTGAGCAAGAGAAAGATCTTCAAGCAGACAGACAGACAGTGTTCACAGCATGAGCAACAGGGGAGAAACAGAAGAGAAAACAAAATAATCAGAGTGAAAACAAAACTACACCTGCCACCCCCCCACACAGACACAACACAGAGAGCTCTTTATCCTTCAGACAGATAAAGAAAAACCACAACACATGTCTAGAATCATATCCCTTTAATGCCGATCCACAATCTCTAGAGCTCTGAAAGTCTGTGCTGCCACTGAGGGTCGAAAACAAGACCCCAAATAAAATAAAACTTCTTCATACAGGCCCTGTGACTGAAGAGGAAATACCTGGAGCTTCTGAGATCTGACTGACTTTATTATGACCACAGCCTGAGTCTACAACTATTTTAGCTTAATCCTACACAATAGAGTCCGCAAGAGACTCATTTTCATGTCAACTCAGTTCCACTGTGGGACAAGCTGACAGTTGCAATCGTTTGTCTTTAAATAGAAGAGCTTTTAAACAAAACAACAAGAGGTGCGACAAAGACAGGAAGTATTCATTTTTACATCTGCACTGTATGAACCACTGTACTTTAGCAGCCTTAAAGCTCTGAAAATAACTTCTGCTATTGTCTTAACTAATTTACTGTCTGTGGTAATAATGGCATTATGTTAAATTGTCATTATAATAATTATTCTCTTAAAATCACTTCATTTAATGAAGACATAAGACGGAATCAAGAACTAACTTGAACAGTTCATAAAAGCAAAGCTGCAGAAAAGGCCCATTGAAAAATTTCCATTCATAAGTACATCAACATACTATATTCCAACCCATTTTTATACATCAACACTTATTGCAATAAAAATTTGGACCGTTGTGGAAAATGAAAGTGAAAACAATTCTGGTTTGTGGAAGTCAGTCAATCATAATGAAGATCATTTACGTATAGAAGTCTAAAAAGTACAGTAGCAACCTGTTCCATGGTCAAAGCGAGGATGTAAATGGCCATAAAAATCATACTTTTTTTGAGCTCTGGACTAAACATGATCAAACTAGCCCGAACTGACCCAGCTTGGCTTTCTCATCACATTTAAGATCTCTCTCTTTGTTTAATAAGCTGGATGATTCTGATCTCAGAGAACTGTCATCCCTCATCTAATCATATGTATGTGTGAGGACACATCCACACGCAAGTCCCACATGTGGGTGGCCTAATTATATGAAATGCAGCATTTAAATCACTCTGGCGTGTTCGGGCACTGTTAGGATTATTCTAGGAGGGAGAGAGTCATTATTATATGCAATATGTTAAGATGGAGCACGTGTGTGTATGAGGATAATCAGGAGTGAAAGCTGACCTACCACGTGATGTCACACTGATTACATCACCACAACAACCTGGGCAGAGGGGAGGAGGAGTGATGACATCATCAGTGTGTGCCCTGTGGGGAGGGGGTTGGAAACAGCTGCTGCTACTGCTGCCACCAGACCAGCCGCATGAGAGGAACACCATAATTTATCACCAGAAATTAAGGAGACTATTCTATTTAAAGGAAAAGAGCCTATCGCAATGCATACATTTAAATACTACTTGAATATATATATTTTTTTTGGGGTAAAAAAAAATCTATTGTCTTCATAATTTTGGGTTTAAATGTCTGGGTCATCTTTCTAGGCGGGCTGTAAGATCCACCCAAAAAAACAGTTGCCCAAACAAACGTCCTGATTAGCCGAAGTAAAATGAGGGTACACAATGCTCCCCACATTAATCAAAACACACACACACACACACACACACACGGAGTATCAATACAGTGGGGAAATGAACAAGCTTTTAAAGAGAATATAAACTGTCTCGGCACACACAACTGATGTGATTTTAAACAATTAATGTCACACAAAGACAATGGGTCACGCCATGCAGCCTGCATCTAAAGCACCCTGGAAATCACAGCCCACAATAAGGGTACAGAAATCTCTGGAGTTCCAAACTGGACTAGATTCATACAAATGATTTAAGGTAAAAAATAAGAGTACTTCATTTTAATAGTGACACAAAGGCAGTTGCAATATGTAGACAGCTTTGTGCTGGGATACCTTATTACAGGCAAACTGTAATAAGGTATTAACTGTAAAACTAATGAGGAATCACATATATTTCTTGTAGGTAAAGCAGCCACAGAATGCACTGTACCAAGCTCATAGAAGAATCATGAATGCAAGTAATCTAAATGGAATACAATTAAACATGAACTACTGCACCCAATATATATGTGCCGTTGAATGTTTTGAATAATCAGAATCTCTACAGCATGTAGTCCTGTAGCCAATATTCTTTGGGAATTATGATGACAAGGGATTTTTTTACACAGACAATATTAACTAGGTCAGCTGAGAAAGACAGAGAGAGAGAAAGAGACTGAAAGGAAGGGAGGGTTGGATGGAGGTTCCTCACAGACATAATCAAGTGTAAGTGCAGCTGAATGCATTTTCTAAATGAGGTTCTCCTGAAATAAAACCATAGTGAGTCTCAGATATATGGATAGCATGTGTTATTAATATTGTATCAGTAATGTTTTAATTACTATTGCTCATATTTGGAGAATTTTAAATCCCTAACCTTAACCCCTACTGTTTGTCTAGATGTGGCACCTGAACCACATCTAGAGACTATCATCATAACCTTGGGGTGGTCTCTACTAATTTGGCCTATTCAGCAACCCATCCAAACATCCTAGCAACCACCCAAAACTCCTTATAAAGTGCACAATCATGCCCAGACAACCACCCAAAACAACCAGCTCCACCCATTATCCTCAAAAAATGTAAAGTTCTAGTGTTTTATTATTATTTTGCACCTGCAGAAGTTTAAAACCCATCTATTCAGTGGCTCCATTCACCATTTTGTATTTTCCTTTCTTTCATTTTTCCCCAATTCTTTCTAGATGTGCCATAGGTTTCGGGACCCCGGCAATCCAGCCATGACACCATTATCATGATAACGCCCCACCTCTTTCTGCCAAGAGAATGCCACACTCACACAAACACACCAGTGTACACACACTGCCTCCATTTTTAATTCACCCCCACACAATTTCTAATGCTGATGCAATCCGACAGAAACACAGAAAAGCTTCTCATTTCTGTATGTGTGTGGCACAGCAGGTACGCTTGATATAAAAAGAAAACACCATTTATTAATCACAAAAACACCCTGAGTGACACACACTTCCTGCCAGCTCATGAATTATTCATGCCATCTTCAGTCTGCTCAACTCTAATCTGCCTGATGCTCACAAACACTGATGTACACACTTGTCTATCCCCTATGTTACTAAACGAAATGAGACCAAGCAAGCAAGAGGTTAGCGTGATTCAACAGGACATCGGATCATCATATTTATTAACCAAAAAATGCAGCATTAATAGTGAAGTGATCTTTTTCACATTTGAATGTGTTTTTCTAGTCAAGCTTAATCTGTAGAGACAACCTTAGTAAGCAACTTGCAAAGTCATTTCTAAGACAGTCCCAGACAACAGTCAGTCTATTGACTGCACTTGATAATGTCCACTATGGTTTCGGACACCACTAAAAATGACTGTCCCCTTTAATGTGTGCACTATATAAGAGTATGAGTCAATTTCGTACACTGCCAGGGTTTTTAGTCTGTCTGGAAGGTACCAGCTTGATATAGTGAACATTTTGGGTGGGGCTAGCCGTTTGTCCAAATAATGAGGGGTCTGAAAAACCTGTTTAGAAACATCATTGACCAGTCATTTGGCCATCAAGACAAAATGCTTACACACAGACACACACACAACAGTAGACAAACAAGACCCCAAAACTTTAGACTACAAATCAAACTCCAGTCTGTAATTGCCCACAGTTTTATACATATATGAAATGTGTACTAATATAATCACCATTCACAAACATCAGAAAAGGTGAAGCAACACTGTCCCCAAAACAGAGCCCAGATACACCCAGCCGTGATACAGGGAGGTAAAGCGTGCAGGTGAGAGGTCATGGTCATGGGTACACACCTTGGCATTAATATACGGGTCAAATGGGCCACAGCGTTTGAACTCTTTGTGGTCTAGAGTGCTCTGGGAAAGGGGAAAAAACAGGAAGATTCAGGAATGTTCAGCCACACACACAAAGAACACACTAAACTAGTGTTAACGTCATGATAACATGATGAAATAAGCAAAGAAGCTAGTGAATGGCTTTTAATCTGTCATCTGATAAGTAACTAAACGAAAGTAAACACAATGTAAATTACTGTACTGAAAACAACTGACAATTAAATTACTAGCATTTGTCAACCAATCAAACAACAGAGAATAAATCAGCTTTAAAAAAAAATTCAGACTACTATATAATTGTAATAATTTTGGACTTAATAATAATAGTAACAAAAGATTAATAAATCATTCTTCCCTATATTGACTGCTATTTTTGGTTACTGTTTAATTTCATTTTGCCCCATTTCAATCAATTACAAATCATTATGAAAGGAACACAGAGTGAAATAAAAATGGTGACGTGACTCTCAGCACCACAGATGAAATATAAATGCGTGAACGTCAATCCAAATGATGCAAAATGAGAGAATCAGACGCCAGACTGTTACTGCGTTCCTCTGGGAACATTTGTGCACAATAACAGCCCAACGCTGGTGTGCATGAATATTCAGCCTAATTTATTAAAAGATGTCACAGTATTTAAAGTAAACAGGCAACAGCTTTAGAGCAGGAGAGAGTGCGCATCTGACACTGAAGGCCAGGCTGGAGATAATTACACAGCAAAACAGTTTATCAGTCTTAAGTGCATTTTAAAATGTCCCTCAAAGTAAAAGTGTTTACTTTTCTACTGTTCTACATTTGACCAATCAATAGTTATGTTGTGTATTAAAGCATCCAGTATTCCTCACTGCACATTATACAATAAAAACTCAGCTCACTTGTTTTTAACAGTTTGAGTATGCAAGATGGTAAATGTTTCTGACAGATCTTACAATGTTGGCATTAAATCTCATAATTAATGTCCATTAATAAACTTATTATATTAAAATTATTGCTCTGTCGTATACTGCATGTTTAACAAGTGTAGTAGGCAATCTGGGTATTCTATTCATACATTTCAGTAAGTCAGATGGTAGTACCATATGACCAGCCAACTAAAACTGATTCAATAATGTTATTTTATTTATTTTGTTTTCTTTAAATATTAGAAACTATTCATGCTGTTTATGAACAGCTCCCTGTTCAACAACAAACTAGTTTAAAAAAAATCTAAATTACTACATATAACCTTCCCAGAAATCAATTACTTCCTTGTAATTCAGTATGTGTGAATAACTGTTACAAGACTGACACAGTAGCTTGTTAACTGACACATGCTTTGTAGCTTGTTTCAAGAGTTAGAAGCCACTGTGCTCTAGTTCAGTTTTATAGTCACACAGTGTGAATTCAGTGTGAATATAAGCAGTGTGAAGACACGACAAGAGAAAGCAACAGTCTTCCTGACAACTGCTGCTATTCCTGTGATGTTTCAGAAATATTTAGAATTTACACACACTCCTTAAACTCAACACCCCCGCAATACCTCCTACTAGTGTGCATAGAAAAGGTGCATTAAAGGCATAGTTCACTCACAAATAAAACAATGAGCACTGGTGCTGTTATGCTTAAAAAAACGGAAAAACATTAAAGGAAATGTTAAACACTAGTCTGTTACTCACACAAAACTATTGTATGACTCCAGAGACTTATTGTGCAAAAGTTGCTTGAACTAGTTTTAGGATGTTTCCATGCTTCTTTGGTGCCATAAATAAGCCTGACAACCCTAGTCTTAATGCATGGAAGAGTGGCAAGGATATTTTTTCAAAAATGTTTGAGTCAAAAAAGAAACTCATAAGTTTTGAACAACGTAAGTAAAACAAATAATGACTGTATTTTGTTTATTTTAAGGTGAACTTTGCCTAAGATATGTGGCAACTCTCCAACCCATACTGTATCAGTGTTGTGTACTTTAGTGTCTGAAAATGCATTAAGGCCTAGCAAGCGGGTGGCACCCAAAAAATGTTTAAAGTAGGCAATTTCCACTCTTACTTTCAAAACATTACATATGTTAGCATGACTAAAATTCATCCTCTGATCCGGATTACTTTTAATTCATTGCTACTTTAAGGTATATATTTAAAACTCTTGTGGCAGGTCCAGCCTCATTTTCCTTTTGCAATGAAGAAAGCAAAAACATTCAATAAACAGCCATAGTCTCCCATGGCAGAGCAAGCGGTTGAGGGTAGTATTAGTCTAGAAGGCATGCATAGATACACACTTTAAAACTCCCGAAAAATACATCAGTTTCCACACCTCTGACATACTATTTCAAATTCTTTCTTTGCCCAAACATTCTAACCTCTAATTAAATTAAGATGCAGGGTGATTTTACATATTACAAAGTCCTCCCACAGGAATGAAGTTCATTCACCTAAACCAGAAGTATAAAGTTTAAATTTAGTATAATTTTTTTTAACCAAATAATTTACTCCCTTCTTTAACAAACATAAAAGCTGAACATTTCTGTTTTTAACTATCTTTAATGTTTTGCTTTTAAGGGATGAAATGATTGTCTGCGGTAATCAACAAGTCACAAAAAGGCATTATGTTAAAAATAACCCGCAATATTGCTTTAAATCTGGGCTGAGAGGGGTTGAGTGTTGGGTCAGACCTGTTCATTGAGTTTGGGGTGAGATGGACCCTGATGGATGAGAAGTTTGACGATGCGCTGGTCTCCCTTCCATGCAGCAAGGTGCAGAGGATAACAGCCCTTATTATCAGCGATGTTCGTCAGAGCCTCATTCCGCAGCAGTGCCTCCACCACTTCACTGAGAGGGAGAGAGTGAGGGAGAGAGTGAGGGAGAAAGAGGGAAAGAGATTGTGTTACTGTGGAACAACTGGTATAAAAAAGTGATGTGGATGTAAAATGCAACACTGTTTTAGTTCATTTGTGTTTTTTAAATTAACTTATTAAATCACATTATTTAACTCACACAAAGTCAAACCAATTAGACTGCACTCATTATTTTAACCACACCCTCTCTTTAAAGCCCAGCCTTCTGAAGAGGTTTAGCTTGGTAGCATAGTTATCTCCTGGTGTATGCTATAACTACATCTAAAAGGCACAATCGGGGCACCTTGCAGCTATCCACCCTAAGACATTCTTAAGGTCAAAGGTCAACAGGTGACGAAACGCACCTGTGTCCATTTAAAGCAGCGTGGTGTAGAGGAGTGTATCCAGTGCTATCCACACAGTTCACATTTGGTCCCCTCCAGATACTGCAAAACAAAGAGTGGACAATTAAAACCTTAAAAATAAAAGTATTAAAAGAAAACATGGTAGCAACAGCAATTTTGCAAAAAATTTATAATATTTAACAGCATTTATACCAGCAGGATTTATGTTTATTAGGAATAATGTAATTCCTTCAGGGTCACTTTATGAACATACCATGTGAGCAGGAGTCAGTGAATTACATGACCTGGTAGCAGTACAGACACTGTGTTTGGTTTCAAAATGTGAAGCTAAAAACAATAACCCAAGCTGTCTTTATCCCAGCCTAATAAGTCAATAAGTTAATAAAATATGTCAAAATTAATATAAACATTGTATCAATGACTTAATAATAACCTTGTGATTTTTCACTACACGTATTCTATGTAAATACACTTTTTTACATCAAATAAATTTTTTTTGTGCACAAAAGCTTACATAAAATGTATATATTCTTTCAGTATGTTCTCAACAATATTTAAATCACATGCAAAATCTTACTTTATGTTTCTGATGCTTTGCTTCATTATAAAAAATAATAAAATGTAATTAAAAAGGACAATTTCACCCAGTCTACACCATAAGTAAACAACGGAACAAGCCAAAACTAGACCACTTCCTTTATAAATCAACGAGGTTGGTCATGCTGCATTATAAATTGGCACCTTTGCACGCAGTGTAGATAGCATCACCTATTATGGGAGTGTTCTAGTTTGTCATGGCATTCACAAAACTAAAAACTCCCAAACAGAACTAGATTGTATTGGACAAGTCACTGATATCCTTGCAGCAGTGGGGGCTGGTGGACATTGAGTGCTCCGGCCTGATGTGTGACTCATCACACAACTAATGCCATGAGAATGAACTGATCTGAGAAGTTCATTATTCTGCATCATTCTTCCTGTAGTACAGTGATTTCCTGAAGCATTCCATTTGGTATGAATCTATTAGTAAACATTTTATTTTTATGATTTTTCAACAAAACCATGACTCCAGACAACCATGATTGCAGAGAGTGTATAAGTACCTGTAAACAAATTCTGCAGTAGTTGAGCTCGAAACTGCATAATACTGACTGCAGGTGGATCGGATTCAATCCAGGACTGTTAACATACATGATAACATCACACACAAATAACTTCTACAAACTGTGGACATTCAGACCAAATGCAATGATTGGGCAAACATTTTACAGTCCTTTGCCTTTCACAGCAGATATATATTTACATAAATATGTTTAGGCCACTTTACTGACTGATTGCCACCAGGATGTGAAAAGACTTTCAACCAGCATAATAAAAAAATGTTTCTGGGCAAAAAGCTCTGCTGCCTTTAATACATCACATGTGAAGACACAAGGAACAAAAGACGAAACTGGCATCAGAGAGGCTCTCAAACTGTGACAGAGTATGAGAGAAAACTCCTGATTTTCATTTTTTTGTCACTCACACTCATCTATCACACCCACTGTGCATGACAAACATGTTCATCTGTAAGGGACGCATCTTTAAACAGAAAGGAATAAAGAAACTGCAAAGGCAGAGAAAAGTGTTACTGGTTCATTGACAACATAATGAACCAAGGCTATCTGATCTGTGTCGGTGTTTAATCTCACCAATGAAATTACTGACAAACCATTATGCGTCTTTTCATTTTGTCTTTGTTATCATTGACCAAGGCTTTTTGGGGACCAAAGAGAAGACCTCATGAGGAACTCAAAACGCAGTAATTTCTCACATATAGATAATGTGTCAGAAGCTCAGGTTTTTACAAGGTCAGATCTATCGACTAATAGGAATGTGTTGACAAGGGCCTCATGATACATATCACAATATGTGATATATTGCTGTATATACAATTCAATACATATTACTATATACAATATATACAATATATATTTTGCATATATATATATATATATATATATACTATATATGCAATACTTTTTTTTACATAAAAATGTTCAAAATAGAGTTGAATTTACTGGCAGCTGTTAGCTTTGTAGACACTGAGTCAGCAATATCCACAGGAATGGAGGAGCAGGTCGTTTGACACACAAAGAGATTTGGTGAAATTTGTACGTAAATTTATCTAACAGACTTAAATGAACACATAAACTTAAGTGCTTTATATATCACAAGTTCTATAAAAGAGAAATCTGATATCCTAGTTACACAACATAAATGTAATATTGCATATATCTATCTGCACAAAACGCAAGTAAACTTGAACTGGTTACTAGTACATGGGTGCTTACACTAATTACAGAAAGTGTAACCCCCACTGTGTATGAATGTGCAGCATGCGATTTTCTCATAACAGCATGCTTTAAAACAAGGGCGGCTTTTGAAGCTGTATTTTCTTAGCATTTACAGTCTTCTGTCTGCATTAAACCTATTCTTTGCATTTAACTCAATCACGGGCAAGTTAAATCAGGCAATTTACTGACCATTGGCTAATTATAAACATTTTATATTATCAGTGTTTTCCCCCCAGTCCTCTTTCTGGCAGTTTTTTGATGGCAGTGGCTGACACTGGAAGTCACAGGGCAGTGTGGTTTACTCAAACCCATACAATGAGTGGAGCTTGTTGACAGAATAGAGTGATGAAATGCATATTTTTTTGCATATGCATATATTCCTCATTTAGCACAATGTGGAGAGTATTGTACTTTAGTAACATACTTCAGTAAAACATATAGCTTATCGTAATGATAAAACAAGCATAAAGACATCATCCATGTTAGGTTTAGTTTCATTTAAAATAACACTAAAATAGATTATTACATCACAAATTAAGTTTGCAAGTTTGGTACAAATACACTATATTAACAAAAAGTACTCGCTCACCCATCCAAATAATTGAATTCAGCTGTTCCAATCACTTCCATGGCCACAGGTATATAAAATGAAGATGTCAGAGTCAATTGCTACAGACCTCCCAAGTTCATGTGGCCTGCAGAGTCCTGACCTTAACCCGATAGAACACCTTTGGGATGAATTAGTGAAGACTGCGAGCCAGGCCTTCTCGTCCAACATCAGTGTCTGACCTCACAAATGCATCTCTGGAAGAATGGTCAAAAATTCCCATAAACACACTCCTAAACCTTGTAGAAAGCCTTCCCAGAAGAGTTGAAGCTGTTATAGCTGTAAAGGGTGGGCCGACGTTATATTGAACCCTATGGATTAACAATGGGATGTCCCTTAAATTCATAGGTGTCTAAAGGCAGATGAGCGAATACTTTTGGCAATATAGTGTAGTTTCTGCAATCTTACACATATAAAGGCTGCACATTACGTTGTTACTTTAAACAATCTTTACTGTAAAATAGTTTTGTTATTTTTATCTGTCTGCTGTCTGTCTTTCTCTTCCAGAACAGTAGATCTATGCTTGGCTTAATAAAGCACTACTTGTTGCTTCCAAATAGCAAGTGAGTTATGTAACACATTAATTATGAAGCATTACCCCCCAAAACGTACATCATAATAAAGGAAGATTAGGAAATATAAATGGCAACATGTTACACCATCTCCGGCCCACTGAGGCATTGTGACAGGGCCATGGCAACTGGCACATGTTGTAGCCAGGACAGAGGGGACTGTCAGCGGGATCATCTACATCATAAAACCTCTGAAGTGCTGTTGTATTACATGAAGGCCATTTTATACCCCACAAACAAACAAATTCTCATAACATGATGCATGTAAAAAGTTGCTTTGATGCTATGTTGGGACAACAGCAGTTCTCTAACCCATATACTGGGGACAAGAAATGGAAAGAGAGAAAGACAGAGAGGTGTCTACACAGCATGGTGTGCAGCAAAATGAAATTCTTGGAGTAGTTTTAAGCACTTTGGAGACTGAGAAATCTCGGAGGGGAAGAAGGAGATCATGTGACAAAGGCTACAACCAATCACAGACCAACACCCAGAGCTGCAGAATGCATTAGGGTTGTCAATAACATACTAACATTACTAACTAACATTTAGGTATTCAGTATGAATATCAGTACAATTTAAAGATTATCCATGCCATTTTTTGTACCACAACAGCAACTAACCTACTATTGATTGCTATTGACATGCTTCTTAATTTACCTAATAAAACGACCTTTAACTGTTTAAATAAAGTATTTCTCAAGCAAACAATAAAAAGTTTTCAAAGATTAAAAAATGACAGCTTGCAAAGGCCACAATTAATTATGCAAATGAATACCTTATTTTACCACAAAGACATCTGTGCTTCATAACCTTGGAGGGCTTGAGGGCACAAAGGCCCAGGGCTTAGCCAGCAGCCAGCTTCAGCTTCACTGAGCACATCTCTGCCTAGAAGCCAGCAAGGAAGCTTGGCCATTCAGAACTCAGATTAAAATAATGAACAGCGAGGAAACTTACATAACAGCTCTCATAATGTCAACATTAAAGACATTACAGAAAGCCCCCTTCTCTCACTTCTCTTAGTGCAGTCTGCCTGTGGGAAAACCACACATGCTAGTTTCAGTCTTAGAGAAATTGTAGTTTGGAAAGCTACAAGCTTCTTATTATTTAAAGTATGCAAACTACAGTTAACCTTTTGGGACATTTTTATTAGTTGCTTGTAATGTAGTGTATTTACAATTTACAAATTGCATACAAAATTATTAAATTTTTAATTAGAATCAGAATCAGCTTTTTCCCACAAGTGTGCAGTGTGCACACACAAAGTAATGGTATACATAAATTAATTACTAATTCTTTAGCACTGAAACAGCTACACAATAAAAACAACTCAAATAACTGTAATGCTATGCTACTGATGTAGCCGAGTTAGCAGAATCAATACTATTAGTTATTCGCAACACAAATTTGTTTTATTTCTTATACAGTACGCAAGGTCAACACTAACTGATAGAGACGATGAGTTACAGTGACCTGACTACAAGGCATCAAACACATGACAATGTCTTTAGGCCCTTAATAATCTTGAGGCCCATGTAATAAGACGCAACTCAAGGGCATGAGTCACAATCTTCATCCTCTTATAGTTCCACAAGGATAAACTGAATACAATACAGAGTAAAAGAGAGGACGAAGGGGGACAGACATTTGAAGAAAACACACACAAGGTGGAAATGGCAGTAAAGAGGAAGTATTGCATGTGTGTGTAAACAGTTTTAAGATTCTGACAGTAAATAGAAAAACTAATCCCTAATTTCCCAGAGGGGGTATCATCCTTAAAGCTGGAGTCAGAACTGGCTTGCTATAATCTGGTGTCACTTAAAGCAGTGGATGGAGTGAGAAGTAAAAGAGAAAAAGAAACAAAGCGAAGAGAAAAATTTGTCAAAATTCATTCAAAAAAATCTATGTTGAACGTGTTTGACATTTTTTCTGTGTTTTATTTTTCTTTATATGTAAAGCTGCTTTGAAGCAATGTAACACCGTAAAACGTGCTAAACTGGATTGAATCTTTTCAGTAATGCAAGCTTAAACAAATCGACATCTGGGGATGCTTACACATTCCTATCAGACAAACGCTGTCAAAGCTAAGCCACTTAAATTTCCAAAGGCACAACTGGTCTCACCTCCCTGAAATTCTCATTGGTCAAAGCAAGTCGATGTCAGATTGTGCCACGACAAAAATTAACTTTTGTTTACATGAGTTTTACTTTTGTGACAATTTCATGACACTAACCCCATCAAAACGAATTTGCAGCGATTTTGCAAAGAGCCAACAGTGTCCTAAAGCTATATTCCACTGAATTCATACTCTTAAACCTAAATAATTTCAGAAACCCTCCATATTAGCAGCCATATTAAAGGTCTGAAATGATAAAAAGGCGGCTACCGAACAGGACGTCAAACTGATGCCACACAGCAGAGATTTTCCCAAATCCAGACATATATTCCAATATCCCACTAAAATGAAATATTAGGAAAGTAGATTAAAGTAAAGATTAAAGTGAAGAAACTGGTGAAGACATGTTTAGGACAGTCTCTGATATCTCTATGAGCCAATTAGTGGTGTGGTGGACACACACCTGGGGATTAGCAGAATCCCACGGCACACGGCCAAGATGAGGCTAATACACAGCGCCCATTGCCAGGGCATTGGCATTTAATTAAGTGCATTGAACTTGGTGCTAAAACCAGATGCATCACTGGCGCACAGACCCATCAGAATTCCCTTCATCCATTCCCTACAGTTAGTGCTTCCCTTATCACATGCCAAACTGGCAGACTGCATACAGATTATAAGGATGCTGAAGTGCATTGACAGGCTTGAAACAGGTTAAGATGGACTGGGTTAAGATGCTTTTGCGTTTTGCTGTGTTCCCACACCTTTTGACCAATAAATTTCATTTTATTCTTTATGACTGAATAAGTATTTGAAAAATTAATTTCACAGAAATATACCAAGAAAGAAATATAGTTAGACTTACAGGCCTATAAAATCACAATTTAAAATTTCCAGACTTTCCAGGTTTTCCATAATCTTGGGATATGTACCGCACACCAGGGGGCTGTTCCATAAAAGCCGCTTAGAAAAGCGGGGATTAAAGTCCAAAACCTGACTTGAATGAGCCGAGCTAAACATCCGCGCTTAAATTGGTTCCATAACAGTAAGTTGAGGATCATGTGATCTTACTAATTTGAGTCAGGTTTAAATAGTCTAGATAATTGCGCGTGCACGCCATTGTTTAAAAGTCCTGAAAAGTCGAGCATGGGTCAATCAATTTACTGTGGGCTACCATGGCAACAAAAGGAAAAGATAGAGCAGCGATGTTCACGGCAACGGAACAGCGTTTGCTATTGGAAACATATGAAGAA
>JAZGTI010009758.1:0-13814 GCA_036877585.1 Botia kubotai
GCATTCCGCAGGGTTATTCTTAGCTAGTGTCCTGGGTCTATAAGGCCGTCTGTGGGGCAAGAAGCAATGCTGGTAAATAAGGATCCCCTGCCACCCTATCTGGCAAACAAGAAGCAAACAGAACAAAGTGCTCAGAATATAGAATATACAGTAGATACAGCCACAATATTGAATCAGCCGTGCTATGAGTTCCAGCAATAACACTAATAACCATCAGAGGAGAAAAATGGATTCCTAATAAATCAATAGTGTCAATGTCTGAAAGTGTCTTAATATACATTCATCATAACACATCATGAAAAAATGCTTCAGGCTACTGAGAGAACAATCAATCGGAAAGAGTATAAAACACTCGATGCTGCTATACACAACAGAAATACACGCAAAAAATGAGGATAAAGAAAACACAGCATTGATTTAGAATATTGCTTAACATAATCTCTTGGAAAAATTGTCTGATACAAAAACTCAAAACAAATGCTAGACCAATCTTCCATTTACATAAATGTTAAAAGATACGTAAACGTAAATGAGAAACGTATACTTTAATTAAGTTGCTTTGGATAAAGACGTCTGTTCAATTATAAACACAAATGCCACTTGTATTGTCAATGTACCTAAATTAGCTACAATAGAAAGAAAAGCAAGTTCAAGGTGAAATTTATCCAAAATTATCATTGCAGCTACACAAAATCTACCTGTTAAACCTCATGACAACAACTGATGGCATGTTATGATGACACTGGCTCACGAAAGGCAAACTGAAGTTTAAACACTGACATGGTTCTCATTCCACTAATGTTTGCTAGTGTGTTAGATTTTCACACAAACACACAGTGTCTATTGGCGTGGTGGGTCGGGGGTGCATTTGTTATGGGCACTTGGAGTCAGTTGCCTCTCTCTGCATTTACTCCTCACTATGGCCGTTTATATAACAACGCTCCTGTTCTGTCACAGCACACTTTCATCTGTCATCTGTTTACACTACCACTCAGATGTATCTCCCATTGATTTCCACAACCTTGGGATAGACTTGCAACTCCTTTAAAAGGAAACTCGGCAGTCCGTGCACTCCAGCAGTCCATAAAAGGTTCCCCTCATACACATTTGGCACATTTCTTGTCAGCGAGCAAAGCATATGCGTAACAAAGACAAACACAGGAGGCAGAGATCCATTGATTGTGATTGTGTATATCTGATGCATAATTAATGCAGAGTGCTTATAGCGTTTGTGGCCCCGCTAAAAGGCTGTGTTTGATCCAAAGCTGTGTGCATTAGTGCTGATAATGGATTTAGAGGGAGCAGACCAGGTCAGCAGCTGCTTCCACCCTCAGTCCATCAGGGCCACTGTCAGATTTCATTAAGCACAATTCAGACAATTTCAGCAAACAGGTCTGAAGAGGTCAGACAATTACATTAAGTACAACAGCTTCCCACCGCAACTCAAAACACACAAAAGGTACAACTGGAATGTCGTTGAACCTCACGTTCACAGATCCAGGAAATCTGTCATGCTAGGAACAGTTAGAACTTCAACAAACAAACTCACACACTCCAAAGCTGCAATTCGGTATTTAAAAATCTCTATTTAAAGTCCCATAATCTGAAAATGACATAAACCTGTCTGGAATTTCATACACTAAACACTGATGACAAGGAACCTTTCAAAATATATTCTCTATAGTCATGGCAGAATCTATTTTGTTACGACACTACAGCAGAGACTTGCTTTAAAAAGAAATAGGCCAATGTAAAGTGCTTGATCAGGTGAGTCCTGTGATGTCAGGAGCCGGGGGAACCAAACTGCAAACGAATTTATGCTCGTGTCATCAGTGTGGGTCTTAGTGGTCGTTCTCTGTGAATGACTGGGATTAACTTAAACACGTTCAAAGGGCATCGCCTCCTCCCACAAAAATGGATGAAAACATGACCCTGATGGAGTCTGGCTTTAAAGATATAACCTCATAACCCAAAGGTCTTAAATTTAATCACATTTCTGCGGTTCAGTCTGCAGCAAAACACATTTACAAGCATAACACGTAGAAGGCGCGTGAGTCTGGTTGCCCATACAATCTTTAAACTTTAAAGGTTAAACGTGTTTGGATTTGCTGTCCACAAAGCAGGGCTTGAAGAAGCAGTTTAACTTGAGCTCTGTAATACCCCTTGGGACTTTTAATGTATGGTTATATTAGGGTGAGATACCTAAAAGATACCTAAAGTACAGAGGTGGTGCCAGAGTGAGGTAATCAGCTACTTATATGCTCTGATGAGTTATTACAGGATTAAATGAGCTCTCTCCTCCTAAATTTACAGTTTGAAAGAAAGAACAAATGAACGAAAGAATGAATGAAAGAAACAAACTAACCAACCAACCAACTAACTAATAAAACCGGAATCAATCATTTAGCAGAGGTTATGGACCATTATATGTACTCCTAATCACATTATACTTGCTTCATAAAGTATGCAAATATAATGTACTTTATGTACTTTAAGTATCTCTGGAGTGTGTCTCCAATGAAGACGCTGACACCTTACACTTCCTCAAGCCAGCGAGTAACTTTCCCCGGGCCATGAACCACCCCCACACCCCTGCCAGGCCCTGTGACTACTGTGTTACTTCCCAGACCCCAAGACCTATTTATTCCCAAGCACAAAATGCTCACTCTCTATTTCTGACGACTCATGTACGTTGGGAGCATTCTTCTTGCACTACTTTGTATAATGACAGCTGGAAGTTAAACAACTTGTGACAAATAAACAATAAGCAAACGGTTTTCTCTCATAAACGAGAAGCATCCCCTAGAACAGAACAGAATAGAAAAAGAAATATAATAATGAAAACAGGAAAATAGAAAAATAAAAAAAGAGAAACAGAATTGGATGTAAACTGTATTCAGTGTACAGTGTAATGTGAATACAGCTCATGTATATGAAGGATAAATACCATTAACTGCTTATATGTGTATATGTACTGTATATTTGTATATATTGTATTTATATTTGTACATATATTTGTATGTATATATTGTATTCAAGAAAGCAAGCACTGATCACATGTAAACAAGGACCTTCCAGATTTAAATTCATTCTTTGCTTTAAATATTTCATGCTTTAATAACAGTTTGTTATTATTTCTTTAATAACAGACTGTTACTGTTTAATCTTCTTCATATGATGTGCAGTGAGACTCCCTCACTGTGACCAGAGAAGAAGATCAGACCATCAAGATTCTATCTGGTTGCTGCGGACACACTGGGAAATAACGGTACAAAAGTCTTTAAGTTTCTGTTTTTGATGTTTCCAGGAAACAACAAAGACACATGAAGTACTTTTATAAACAGAGGAGCTCCCTGAACAGATGAATACAGACTAATAAAGACTCTTTGTACTCAACTCCCCACTCACTTCAGCAGTGTGAACAAGCCATCAGCTACACGCCAGTTCACTTGTTCAGAACTCTGCAGCTACTGAAACACTAAATAAAACATGTTCACGTTCTGACTACAATTCTGATACTACTGAATATAGAGAAGTTTAAGATGTCACTCTTCTCTGCCTGGTGTTGTGAACATATAATCATGAAACTACCCTCATAACAAACACACACACACACACACACACACACACAAAACCAGGTATATTGTACATGCATTAACAAGTAAATTGCTTTATGCTGAGACAGAAAGTTGACAGTAACAGACCCTCCACTTGCCTCACACTGACTGACACGTCACTGGTTCAGTCACCAATGTACCACTTTAATTCAACCTGTCTCATAAGCATATGTTCTACATGAAACATTATCTTTTTAGCAACAGAATCATATATGATTTTTAATACACTGTTGGCATTTTTATTTCCTAATGCAACACTAAACTATATTGGTTACCATGGTACATTTTTTGGGAACCATACATTTTATGGTAAAGTTTGCTTAATAAAATAAAGTGTGCCACATGAAATAGATGCACAACAGATCAAACACAATATGCTGTGTGGATGACAGGGCGCGTGGGTTCTAGTCTCACCCGCACAAGGTTGCTGACAGCCGCTTGCACTGCCGCCACGGGGCTGCTGAGATCAGGTATCGCTTTCCCATCAACTTCACCCTCCTCATGCATGATAACCAAGTGGGATATCTGCTGAGCCACTGGCTCCAGGATACTCTCTATCGTTTTGGTGTGGAAAACTGGCATCCTAAAATCTAAATATCCTCAACACAAGTGAGAAAAGGCACGTGTGCGCTCCAAGCAATGACTGTCGTTTCCCCCGTTCTTTCTTCCAAGGGCAGCACGATCCAAACGTCTATTCCCACTCATGCAAAGCAATCCCTACACCTCCTCACTGACCGACGCCTTCTGTGGATAACCAAACCAATGCGCCCGGTGAGTGAGAGCGAAGGCACGACTTGAAAGAATGAGCGTGTCAACCAATCGGCGCAAAGGTTCGCACACCACGCTCAAGATCTGATTGGTTGCAGATTGACGCTGTTTTCCATTCGCCCCGCCCCTCTCCACCTTCCATATAAGCGCCAGAGCTTCCCTAACAAACTACGTCATGCATTCAGTAGCCAAAATTGGAATGCGTCTGTCGGACTGGGATGACCAAGTGAGGATTCCATGGTTTACGTATGTCTATATTGTAGGCGGTGTGACAGAACATGTCTGTGCGTAGACTGCAGGTTTTAAAAGCAGCTCATTTGCCAATATCGCATCCATCATGCATGCATGTAAACAATAAATGTTGAAGTGGACGATTTCTTTTTGAGGTAATTTAGTAACGATTGATGGTAGTGATAGTTAGTTATGAGCTGTGATGCTGTTGGGCAGCTCAAAGGCTCCA
Source organism: Botia kubotai (assembly GCA_036877585.1). Lineage (NCBI taxonomy): Eukaryota > Metazoa > Chordata > Actinopteri > Cypriniformes > Botiidae > Botia > Botia kubotai. The sequence goes on from JAZGTI010009758.1 coordinate 4,846, forward strand.
CAGATTTAGAAGTTCAGGTGAAGGCGTATACACTTATTTTAAATTAAATATTTATCGGAAGAAGCTACATACTACAATATCAAGCAATTTTCTAGGATAAAATGACCAAAATTTAAACAAAAAGAAACAATAGTTTGTGTCTATGAGAAATAAACAATGACAGCTTGCCCAACCTGTTGCTCATGATAAGAGTCTCCTTGTCAAAAGAACCTAGCACATCATATTGGTTAAAATCTTTACTCAAAGTATTAAAAGTTGTAGTACTAGTTATCTTGCTTGAATGTATTCCACTGTGGTTTTTATTCGCTAGTTTTACATAAAAGCAAATACAAATATATAATAAAGCACTTCTTGATAAACAAGCATTTATGCAATTGAAAAACCTGAGATACAGGTTGAAGATGACAACTTGGGCCCAGGTCCCATATATACTGTATATATTGGGTTTCATCTTTCTCTTTGTGTCTTCAAGATGTCAGAGACAAATGTAGGGCAGAGGTGCAAATGAATTTAGCAGCTACATAAGTTTACAAGCACAAACTAAGAAAGCACAGTCGCAATAAAAACATAGTGAGACAGTGTAGGAGTTCATAATTAACTGCAGGACATGTTGCTGTCATTTGGTTTAATACACTATAGTGCAGAGACAAGAATAAACATTTGGTTTCCCATATTCCTGCATTTTCTTCATCAGTTAAAAGCAGGACCACTTTTGACATCTTCATGATGTGTCTTGAAACATCTGCATGATAACACTGTTTTGATGTTATCGTTATGTTTTATTCACTAGTAGAGTTTTTTATGCACGTTTTAGACCCCATTCAGTGCTAATATGGAAGAGAACACACAGCAGCTGTAAGGCTACCAAATAAGGAGAGATTATAATGGAAGACCAGCGAAGTGTCTTGCAACACTAATAAGGTAAATTGTTGATTACATAAGCAGCAGCTGCCACCGAACCTTTTAAGTGTAGAGTCACTTGAGGAAACTGCTTGTGTATGTAAAGCATTATCTGCAGTCTCTCAACGTCCTCAGACCTGACAGGAAAACTTCAGCTTCGGTTGTGTTTTTAAACTCTTTCTGACAACGAAAATTGTCAAGTTGTCAATCAAAATGCACATTTCAAATGCCAATACAAACTTTTATGTATTGTTCCCCTCGATACTTTGAATCATTGTCTGTTTCTTGGTTGTCTGTTCATCTCTATTTTGGCTTTAATGATGCAATTTTTGCAGGCACCTGCATATAATGGACTGCGAATGTTTAGAACGCATATATATGGATATTACAGACTGAATGCTTATTGTTTACTAAAGAAAGATTATAATTATTAATGGTATATTTAAATCCCTTAAAATGATCAACATCATTATTACATCACAGTTATTCAGATTGTATTCAGATTAAACAGTACAGAATCATTGCCATGGCCAAGATGATTAATGCTCAGCAATTTCATTATTGATTTCACTTCCTCTTATTCTCTCTCTCTCTCGCTCTCTCTCTCTCGCTCTCTAACACATACACACATTTCTTACACAGATCTAAACCTGAAAATACACAAAATGTTTAGATTTTGAAAAATGCAAAACAAAGGGTTAACATAAGAAATTTAAGATAAGCATTATTTCTGTCACTAATCATATCTATATCTATATCTATATAGATAGATAGATAGATAGATAGATAGATAGATTTTTTAAACATTTTAAAACATAACATTTTTAGATTTTCACTATGTACATGTTTGATCAAAGAAGTCAGTATACGCTCTTTAAACACACTTCTCAATAAAGTTCCAGCAGTAGACTAATATTCTTCCCTGGGATGGATGACTCAGACTGGCTTCAGCTATATATATATATATATATATATATACTGTATATGTATGTGGCTGTAGATGCTTTATTTTAATGTGAATATGAAAATATAAGAGAGACCCTATCAGTTGTGTGTCTTTCTGAGATTATTTATAAAAAGAAAAGCTTATGAAAGAACAAAAGAATCCATCCTGTGGTATTGTCCTACACAACTCAAATAAAAATTAGACTGTACTTATGAATTAAATTAATTACTGTACTTATGTATGAAAAGAAAATTACACATAGCTTCATACCACGCATTTGATAATTTATCCTTTTATTACATTGCAGTTCTTTTTCATTAAATGTATCGTAAGATATTTAACGTTAACGTTTCTTAAATTCCTTCAATAAATTCTATTTTTTCTCAATTCTATTCTTTTAATGTCCTTGCAGCGCCCTCCAGTGTACAGTTGGAGTTATTACAGAACTACCTTCGTTGAAACCAGAACCTTTAATACTGGCAAGTTTTTTAGGCAATTATATAGCATTTATATAAAAAATATTGGTTAAAAACGGGCTAGATGTTACTTTAAACGAATTTATTTTAAAGTAAGTGTTTGAAACCAATATGAAAACATTGCTAGAAAATACAAACATTGAGAAAGCCTTTTAAAAGCACACAGGTGTCATAAATATAATGCCATTTTCTCTGTATAATACAGTTATTGGGTCTTAGCTGACCTAAACTGTTTTCTGTGAGGACATGCATTAGATGGTTTGTCATTTCTACAGCATAAGTTACCAGTGTGCGTGTTTGCACTATCGATTGCTCATCATTTGTGTCTAAACTCTTGCCTTATTAGGTCAGTCAGAATTTTTTATCCCTTTATAAGGATGTTGTATTCTTGGCAAGGGGAAGGAAATTATGTCTCAATTTACTTATAGAATTTGATGATGTCAGTCTGCACCGCTTCCCTTTATCTGTTTAGCTGTTTTATTTGTTTTTGTGATTGGCTCTTGCAATAGAAGAAAATTCGTCTTAGTTTCTCAGAGACACTTCCTGAAAACAGCAGGCTGTAACTTTCTCACACTTCACACCAGTGTGGCCTACTGGTTAGAACCAGACTTGTAACCCAAAGGTTACTGGTTCGGTTCTCAATGTCAGAAGGATACAACTGAGGTGCCCTTAAGCAACCCAATTGCTCCCCGGGCAGTGCAGTAAATGTCTGCCCGCTGCTCCAGGTGTGTGTGTTCATGGTTTGCAGTGTGTGTGTTCAGTACTCACTACTTCTAATGTGTGTGCACTAAATTGGATGGTTTAAATGCAGAGGACAAATTCAAAGACATAGCTTTCCTGTAGCTCAGTGGTTAGAGCATGGCGTTTACAACGCCAAGGTCATGGGTTCGATCCCAGGGATTGCACATACTCGATGTATAGTGATCAATGTGTAGTATAATGCAATGTAAGTCGCTTTGGATAAAAGCGTCTGCCAAATGCCTAAATGTAAGTATGGGTTACTGTGCTTAACCTGCATTTTAACCTGCATACTTCTTTAATTGTTGATCATTAAGATTCTGATAACTTAGTCAGCAATACTGAAAGCCCAAAATATATAAATATGTATGAGGTTTTTCATTTTTATATATGTATTTGTGTGTTTGTATGTAAGTATGTAGCTTGTGTGTATTGTATTATGTTTGAGGGGGCTTTCGAACGCTATAATAAGCTATAAACGCTATAATAGTATATAAATATAGTAAATAACAGTGTTATAGTGTTTAACTACCTTTATATAAAAACAAAGTCCAATTTGGATAGATAAGTAAACAAGAGAGTGTGTGTTATCTTATGTTTATTATTGATGATTATCTGATTTCATAGAGAAGCCTGCCTGAGGAATTAAATAATTAATAAATACTTGAAAGAATCAACATTTATATAAAAAAATTAGAGAACAATTTATCATCAAAGGTTTGAATGCCAAATGATGTAAAGACATTGAAAGCTATTGAATTGTGAGAATATTTTATTTAAATAACATATATTAAAATTCTTGACCAGGATGACATAGGTTTTACAATGATAGTTGTGCATAATTTGCAATAAATTAAACATTAAATAATATACGTTATACAATACAATAACATTTAAAAGTGAAGCAATAAAAATATGCCCTCATGTATATTTTAAAACTAGCCCATAGGGATTCAGATTATGTACACAAAGTTATTGCCACAAACAGGATTTGTACACGTGTCATTAATACCAGTTTTGAATAAATGTGTTAATAAAGGTACAAAAAAGATCAAACTAGACAGAAGACCAATGTATCGAATGTGCGCAAATAAATATTTTTTTAACTTAGCATAAATAAATCATCTCATTGTATGTATCCTTCATTCATTGTCATCAGTATCCAATAATAAATAAACCAGCAGCATAACATGACAACACTGTTAAATATGATTCCTATATGACTGCCACACAAGCAGCTGCCGTTTGTCATCCGAGAGACAGAAATTTACTGGCACATTTATTCTGCACAGCCGGAAACATTTACCCTGAGGGCCTAAGCGTTCATTTAAGAGACATTTCTGCTGTTGTCACCCCCTCAGAATTAATCTTTTTGTGGATACCTGGAACCTTTCGTATACGCAGGTAAATCTGTATGCTGTGCGATCCACTTGTTATAGTTGGTGACTTTCGTGTAAACACCCGGGTTAGACTTCTCTGCGCATTCTTTTCCCCAGCTAATGATACCGAACAGAAACATTGTGTTATTTACTTCACACACCAACGGTCCTCCTGAGTCACCCTGAAATAAGAAGAAGAAGAAGTGAGATTTTTCTGACGGATTTTAGTGACGCAATGACATGTCATTTATTTGTGCTGGATGTCACGTGTATCCATCGTGAGAAAAGTAGGTTTAATTTTCCAGTTTACCTGGCAAGCATCATCCTCCCAATTTCTGCTAGCTGCACAAAACATGTTTCCGGTGACTTCTTCTTTGTTGTAATACTTCTGCTGGCAATCTGTCTGGGAAATAAGCTTCACTTGGGCCGTTTTCAGATGTCGTGAGTATTCAAATCCACCTTCACAGATTACAACAAATGACGTATGAGGCTTAAAACCACAACGTGGTAACAGCTATGATATTAAACACCTGTTAAACCATATAACTTACCAGCTAACAATTTTAGGTTGTAGAATTTTTTCCCTACCATTTAAATTAAGTAACTAAAATGTTAAAAATCTTATTTCGAAAATTCTAGGAAAGTTCAAAACGTCCATTTTTAATGTTGTATTTACGTTATCAATTTTATTCAATTTTTTCAATTCAAAGAATGTTATTCAATTTTTTAAAATTGTGTAACTTTTTAAAGGTGTTCCACAAATTCCTTTAAAATAACATTTTAATATATAATGTTAAAAAAACACTCTACTAATGTTATCGCAAGAACTGCATTCCCTGTTAGAAAGCACTTAAGACAGAAGCCAAGAAGACTTATTAGCTAAAGGTTAACTGAGGGTTAACTGATTAATTCAGTGACATACTGTACTGTACTGTACACAGTAACATAACGACACTTCCAGAATATCTTGCAGGGGTTATGATATTTAGAGTCACTCTACAGTACATCATATCTTTTCAAGATTTCTCAGCTGGAATGATGGTGTCATTACGTCACAGATCAGATTTTCTAGACACATCATGTAGTCCTCAACTTATCATGCTGCGTACGAATGTGATCTTTGTTATTGTGCTCTGATACACTATCTGTGCATACAATGTGTGTCATCTTACCTCTTTGATGTCTGCCATAGCCAGCGATGTCACAGTAGAATCCTGGCGGAACCATTTGCTGGAATGGAGGGAGGCATGCAGTTCTCACAGAATTTGTCTTTGTGGCACATTGTCCATCGTTGTTTACTATCTTCACCAGAGCTAAATGCAAAGAAGGTGATATCCATTACTTATTTAAGCATTCTCCCCAATTTATTCAGATATTGTTCTACTGGTATAGTAAAGCATACAAACACACACCAATGTCGTGGTTGTAGTTTTCAGTGGTGTAATCGAAGTCACTGTGGATCACAAGTTTGCTCACTGAGAACTTCTGCTCGTTCGAGTTCGTTTCATTGATGGCATTTTTTCCCAAATAGACAGAGTATTTCTTAATTTTAGTTTTCTCGCTGTTCAAACAGAGAAAAAAATCACATTTTAGTGAACACTGTATTTAAATGTCTAACAAAGTGGTTACAGGTATATCATGTATATATGTATCTGTATATGCCAGCTTAAAATTTTTGCTTGTAATAACGTTTCCCAATCGTTTCTACTACATAACAAAAACATTAGAGATGTTATTTTGAATGTTCTAGGAATGTTTTTAGACATTGTATTAACAATGTGGCTTAGTAAAAAAAACATTATTCAGACGTTCATGATATAAAGTTGAAAGGGTTCCACCAATGTTACTGCAAGAATGTTTTTGATACTTTGAAATAACTTTTAGAGATTGTTAATCATTTCCTGTTAGCTGGGATGAAGTTAAATGAAGGCACACACTGAAGTTTGGCATACCCTGAGGGGAAACAGTGAGCTGCAGTGAGGACCCAGCATGGAGCAATGAGGGTTCCCCCACAAACGAATCCCTCTCCAACAAAGATAGCTGCAATCCAAGGGTGAGACTCCACATTTGACCTTAACCCTCCAATTATCTTTGACATACGAGGCAGGTTCCGCTCCCCACATGTTGATTCTGCATAGTGCGATAGAACCACCTTTTAGTCTATTAAATCTATGGCAAAAAGCCATTTATACAAAAGCATTTTGTATACAAGGAAACAGCCTTTTACCTGTGTCCTGCTTAGGTCCTGCTTCCTGCTGGGGGTCAGGTGTTGGTGGGCTTTTGGCTGAATGAGCAACAATATGTTTCGTTAGTCAATCTGTCTTAATAGACAAAATGAATGGAGTTATTTTTTTCAGACTGGAAGAAATGATAGTTGCCCTGTTACTTACTTGGCTTTGTTACCCTGAGGGGAACGTCACAATATTCACGTACAAAACGTCTTCCTTTCCTTACCATACACCACGGCTGAGTGCTGTTATCTGGATTTCTGAAAGAGCAAAACATTCAAATGGATATTTAGAGCATCGTTCCAGTGGCAGAAGTGACCCACCAATTTTAGGTTGTAAGACTGTTTTCCTAATGTCTCCATTAAGTGATAAAAATGTTTAACATGTTATTTTGAAAGTTCTAGGAACGTTCAAAACATTAGATATAATATTAACATTATCACTTGGATACATTAACGCTATTTGAACGTTTTTATTCTGTAATGTTTTTAAACGTCCCACTAACTAATTCAGAGTAACAGTTATATATCATATATCAAAACATTTAAAACCTTCTACTAACTTTACTGCAAGCAATTTTTAATGCACTTTGAGAACATTAGCAACGTTCTGAGAATGTTTCCTGTCAGCTCTTTACATTTTCTTAGAAGTATCAGTGAGATTCTCTCTGTTGGCAATATAATGTAGCATTAAAACACATGAGAAAATGCTACCTGCAGTAGTTATGATGGCAGTTTCTAAGAGAGGGGGCGGCGTGTCTTCTGTTTGGGATGAGGCTCCAGTAAGCACACGTCCGTCCATTGACTGTTACTGACACTTTGCCTTCATATTTGCCTCCATCACTTCTATCAGACATACAGTCATCTACAGCCAGAGGAAGAAAACATGTTTAACCCTAAATACTTTTCATAAAATGCCACAAACACAACTTCATTTTGAACTTTTCAGGTGAAGTGGAGTGACAAAATCCAAACAGACTTACATTTAGCTGAATTATTAGGGGTTTTCCTAAGCCTATAAAACCAGGGGCGGTGAGCCTAAACATAGGAAAATAAATATCAGATTTTTGTGTATGTTTGGGGGGGGGTTATTCCCCCAAAGGAAGTGGAAATTTTCTGTTCTGTTTTTTTTCCACTTACCGCTTCAATGAAACACAGAGCACATGTCAACAGAACGATCCTGACGGTGCACTTCATCTTGACCATAAACCAATGTCTTCCTTTTTTGGAAATTCTAAAGAAACGTTTTGAAGAAATGAGAACATGCATTCATGAGAAACTATAAATGACAGGACACCTGCTAAGGTGGTCAGACTACATTTTGTTCAGTTTTAATTATTAGACATAGATCAGTAATAGATAGATAAATAAAATCTATATGTGGCATTATTTTTTAAAACATCCTCACTGTGCACCATTTTCACATGTGCTGAAACATACGGTACTAGTTTCCAGGTAAATTGTTTTAAGCATCTTGTAAATGCTGCTACAGTTCTTGGATTTATAGAATGATATATTATAAATAATATATATCATATACACATATGACAATTTGAAAGTTCAGATTAAAATGTTTAAATTACATGCAGTTACTACATAAAATAACACTGATTTTGGCCTTTTATTTGATCTCCAAAATGATTCTTTTTCACTTTTTAAATTCTATATACTAAAAAAGTTCTTCTAATTTACGTTTCTCCATTATATTTTCAAAAGACTGTACAATTAAAGCACGCAGAAAAAAACCTAATAGAACTTTCAGGGAATCGAGAGCAATAGATTTTTCTGTGCTTACCTTTCAGTCAGTTGACGCAGTTAATAGAGACAGTTAATATTCTCCTTTGCTTCGAGCTGTCTTTGTTGCCTTGAGATGCTGCACTGAGCTTCCAGATTGTGTGCTGTTGTGTGGCTGTCTGTGTTCCTTGCTTTATAGTGCCAGTGCTGTGATTGGCTAAGGTGGGACTGGCCTCAGCCAACTTGACACATGCGCTGTGCAGTAAACAGTGAGATAGTTGGCAGCGGTTTTGTCAGAAACCACCAGTGTGACTCAAACGAAGTTACTCAAGACATCATGCCTTCTTGAAACAAAACACCAAAATAGGGAGTGTGTTCTTATAAAGCAATGATCATTGTTGTGGGTTCTACATTGCCATGTCCATTTCACAACAGGGGAGAAAAATTAATCTGATCAAACTGAGTAATTGTTTCTGGTGAACCAGTAAAATATATCTATAGCTATAAGCCTATAAATTTGAAAATGAGTATTTCTTTAAGACAGTCTCTGACAGAACAGGGGGGGGGCC
>JAZGTI010009759.1:0-18443 GCA_036877585.1 Botia kubotai
AAGAAGAAGAAGAAGGAGGAGGAGGAGGAGGAGAAGGAGGAGGAGAAAAAGAAGAAGAAGGAGGAGGAGAAGAAGAAGGAGGAGGAGGAGAAGAAGAAGGAGAAGAAGGAGAAGGAGAAGAAGAAGAAGGAGGAGGAGACGAAGGAGAAGGAGGAGGAGAAGAGCTTCAGGTTAAAGATCCATTCAGACGTCATTCTGACAAAAGAGCCTTTTTTGAAAGTAACATTTAAATAGCAGATGTATTGTTTTATTATAGTAAATGATTAATCAAGATGACAGATGAAATCACACACTTTTAAATGAATGCTAAGGGCTCCCTCAAGATAAACTGTATTAGACCTAATTGGTTTATACTGCAATATCTCTATAACAGTCACACAAACACAGAGTTCAGCTGATGATGAGATGATGTCTGATGCAGAAGTGACTCACCACAGACGTGTTGAGACCAGACATGACGGGATCATGAACTTCACGACAGCGGTTTCCCTCCTGATCGCAGGCAGGAATCATCTCCAGAACCTTATCTGGATCTGTGGCCATCTTCACATCTGACAAACCCTTCGCCCACGCCGCTGAGCTCACCAGCCACATGAAGGTGAACACACACGTCACCCCCAGATCCTGCAATTAGTCCATTTAGTTGTTTTAACGTTAACAGAACGTTTGATGTTTACTTGTGCGTTTTAGATCATAAGGGTAAACCGCTCACTAATGCTTATGTATCATGGATGAGAACTGACTCACAATCATTGGCCCCTTATTGTTCTCACGGTACTTCTCAAAGGCAAAGACGTAGATGCTAAGAGCGGCCATGGAGTACAGGAAGGCAAAAACAGCTATAGTGACGAAGAACTCCGCTGAAGAAGAGTAATCCCCCACCAGAAAGTATTCATCCGTCTGGCCCCTGCAGGTGGGCGCCTTAAAATGCACCTGATGAAGCCTGACAAACAAACAGCAGACGAGCAGAGAGGTTGTGCTACTGAGACAATTCTGACCTTCTGTTTGCTGTGAAGGTTGTGCGTCTGAGTATATTTACATCTGAATGTAGATTTGTACATTTATTCCTTTAGAAGACATGTTTGTTCAAAATGACTTACAAAAGAGGAACATCACAAGCCATTTGTCATTAGAACCAACAATATCATGAATACACTGCTTCAAGTTAACAGTACATTCAAGATTAGTGCATAATTAGAGCAGAAGTTTTTAATTAAAAAAAGCATCACTCTGATTTTAATTTTGGGGGGATATACTTTAATTATAATTATCTCTAGATATTGAGCTGGAACAGGAGACAGATGTGAGACATTTTGGTAGCTAGAGTGACTAGCAAGTGTTTTCTGTTTGGGTCCGAAGCGTAAAGTTTAGATTCTGATCATGTTGATGTGAGATGTACCTGAAGGGATACTCAAAATCCACGTCTATCTTCATGTCACTGTCTGATCTGTTCTTACACTCCACACTCATCCTGAAAGAGCCCGAGTAACTCCCACAGGTGGAGAACGCAAAGATGGCAAACACCTGCAAAACCAGCACACAATGTATCGCAATGAAAACACAAACAATACACATAGAAAGTGTGTACTGTTGAGTGTACTGCAATAACAATACATACAATAACCCAAGGAAAATTTATTTTAATATGTGAAAGACTAGCATACTGGTTTGAACATAAATACATTATATTTCTTTACTGGGTTAAAATCTGAGAAATTGACTCAGTTCAGACTCCAGATCAAACCATCACCAGACCAAATCATCACCAGATCAAACCATCACCAGATCAAACCATCACCAGACCAAACAAAAGTCTAATAAAAGGAAAGTGAGAAAGCTAAGAAAGTCAGTATTTCACTAAATATTGTGTTTTTATTCTACAAACATACGGGCATCTTCAGTTAGGGCCTATGCTTTCTCTGTAATATTAGGATCTACTTCAGCAAACATATTTTTATTTATATTTAGCACAATGCAGCACAGAGTGCAGTGCCTCGGAAAGTAGGATGTGAATTGTGTTTTTGTTATTTGGTGTATTTTTCCGCCGCAGCAGTGTAGGGAACTGTATGACCACTAGATGGCACCAATCCACTGTGTGTGACGCGTGTAATCAATCTGAAATATTGACCGGAAACACTGCAATGTGCATTTGTGGTCAATATTACAAATGTAATATATATTCAACAAAATACACGTACAATGAGAAATCAATATCACGTGTGTGTGATCACTGCAGTGTGTGTGTGGCAGTACTCGTCTCGGGTCAGGGAAGTAAATGAACGACAGAAATTAATCCACAGACTAAACCGGTCAACAAACCACCATATAGAATGAAAACTTACCCATTCTAGGACTTTGATGAAACCCAGCGGGACCTTCAGCACCCTAAACTGCCCAGTGGCAACCAACTGTGAAAAAACATGAAACCAGCGTTAGACAGAGAGACAGACGGACAGATATCGTCTAACAGAGGCAACACATGAAAACTGCATTTGTTATGTGTTATTGTTGAGGTAATGATGTCTCATGAGGACTCATTTCACTAACACTGTCGCTCACACGAGAACCTTCAGGACAACGCGACCTTTATCAACGCGATAAAAACACGATATTGCGTGTCATCTTTTCCATACATCGGCCACATACATCTCTGTGAATGTGACTTAAGCTCTACAGAAGGACATTGAACCACAGCACGCGCTCCAGCATCGATGTTTATAACTGAAGCAAATGTAAATGAGTGTTAACGCATCTGAATATTCATTCCTCTCACCCATGACAAAATATCCTAAACGCCGCTGTGGCGCATAATGGGATTCTTCCCTCATGTCTCATGCATGGCGGCATAATTATGATATTAATGAAGATTTACTCGTCACAACTGCGGCGTATGATGGCGCTTGATTGGAACAGTGACGTAGGACGGTGCGGTTTCACACGACACCTGTGTTTGCCCGTGAGCGTCATTCTGCTTCAAACACTCTCTGTATGCAATTTATTTATTCATTGACACATAACAGTTGCCTACGTGAACACAGCCTGCATTGCCTTAAAAATATGTGCATTCAGTTATGTAATAGCAATATAAGCATCAATAATCGGTTTGATCAACTACTGGCCGTGTGACATGTGGAACATAATTCTGTATCCCTGCTTATGTACTGTAATATTCATTTTAAGGGCCTGAGATCTGAGCTGAAAGTCACACAGTCACAGTGTTGAGATGAGCTGCCATTTTACAGAGTCTCTGCACAAGCGCGTCCTCGTGTAACGGGCCCTGCAGTCGCCTTTAATGCGTGCCAAGCTTTCCACAGAACACATTAGCTGCGATTACTGTAAAGCATGCAGGACCATTTCATGTCATATTATACCTACCGATGTACATTAAAGATTTATTTGCAAGCCAGCGAATCACAGCCCTCTATAAATACATACAATCAAGCGCTTCATCCGATCGGCTGTATATGCAATAAAGAAATCGTTAAGTCAGTAATGTCTTAAAAACCCATCACAGAATAAGACTCATCATATCTGAGTATTTCAGTGAACAGACAGGCCGCATCAGCGGGAAATCTCTGCCTATAAGAATTGGGGCGCATCCTCATGTCTCAGCGCATCCTCATCACCTACAATGAACCTCTGGCCGACAAACCAAAACATGCACATAATGAACACTGCCTTAATATCCCGCATAACATCCGTCAGTGTCTTTGTGCTTAAAATGCCCTACCTGATTTACAACGTCCATGTCAGTCGCCTGCTCGGAGGATGCAGAAGCAGCTATGATCGGGGGGAGGACAGTATCAGCAGCGGAACCGCCTGCGGAGGGGGGAGGGAGAATCAACGGAACAGCATCGCTTGCGTCACGCGCCTGAAAGAGGCGTTTCCTGACGGTGACGCAGGATAATATTAAAACGTCACAACTGTCATTTTTATGTCATTTTAAAAATGACATATTTCAGACACGCGGTGCTCATACTGCAGCGGCCGTAAATGATCAATGTGACTGATCACAACATAAACCAAACGACTACATAATCCACATCGTTTTGTTGTGTAGTGGGCCGATTTTATTTGGGAACTAATAGCGTCTCAAAATCCTTAAAGCTGAATTACATATTTTTGGGGTTCAAAATAACCAACCAGTAGCAAGTACATGACAGATCAGGGTTCAACACATCTTCTTATCTTACACAACTGTAAGTTTATAATAATGATTTATTATTTGTGCTGTCAGGTCTGATTTTGCAGGAAACTTTAACATAACATCTGACTTTAACATACTGTAAGTACGGTGCAGTGTCATGTTTCAAACAGAGATGACAGAGAGACAAAAGTTACGGATTGTAGTTTTAACAGTAACAACTATGAATGACTTCTAAGAGTCTGGAGGTTATATTTAGCTGAGAATTAATGTCTAAATCTGCTTGTTAAATGCTGTGTTTTCTGGAGCTACAGCAACCCCAGGTAACAATTTCTGGGTTCAGTGTGAATGGAATCATTCCTAAAACTCACCAGTCAGTCTAGCACACGTGAGTACACGCATATAAAGCAACCCAGGTGGGACTCGAACCCGCAATCCCCCGGAGGCTGATGCCTTATCCATTAGGCCACTGGACCTGCTACTTGCAAGTAGATTGCAAAAAGTGGAACTATTTATGTTCCAGATTACAAACAGAACTCTCATTGAATCTCAGGTATAAAGCTTTACTTAAATACAATATTCCACGCACAGTGATTACATTAATAATGTGCTATATATTTACATGAACAGACTCTTGGAGAATATTTACAGTCCCTATGGAGAAAATGAATGACTCAGTACTCTTGTAATGAAAGGATGCTGAGTAAGCGTGTGGTTACAGTCACACACTGTAAATAAAAATGTTCCATCTAGCACTTTCAGTGGTGAGCATCTGTTCTTTTGTTCCTGCATTTGTGGCTTTAGCAGCATCAATCATTTTAGAAAGAGCTCCTGTGTTTGCTTTTAAGTTGCTATTAAGCTGCTGTCCCACAGTACATCTGTAATGTTCCCTTGACGTTGGTTTAATGTTGTTTCAATTATAATATGATATAATGTTACAGTAATGTTGATGTAGTTCAGATATAATTTGTCTCGACTCATGCTGCCTCCACCAGACAGCCAGTGCTGTTTCTCTTCATACTGTACTGAGGGCTGAGTCAAAGACCCCCCCCCCCCCTCTGTTTGTCTGTCTTTCTGTCTCTCTCTGCTTCACTCTCATTCTCTCTCTGTCTGTCTCTCTGCAGCCTCATCTCTGGTGTGTCACAGGTTTGTGACAGTGTGTCAGGGCAGTTCTGCAGCATGCAGTAGTTAGATGCAGCCGAGTGATCAGTTAGAAGCTGTGAGTCAGTCAGCTTGGCCTGATGGAGGGCAGTCCAGCATCTCGCAGTCAGCACACACATTCGCGTCAGGGCTTTTATTAATATACTAACAAATAAAACACTTAATTGTTTTATTGCTGACGTTTATTCCTGTTTTATTCCTGACTTTTATTGTTTTATTGCTTCTTCTTCTCATGAATAATAGTTAGAGACAATTCAAGATTCCTAAAGCATTTAAGGACCAGAAGACGAGAACACGAGAGGAAGAGAGGGAGACAGATGGGTGCTGAAGTGAGAGCAAAACTCACGAGAGTGATTCATCACATGAAGCTAAAGCTGCGGTGCATTCATATAATATAACTAATATAACAGCTGGTTTTTCACTGAGCATCAAACGGCGTGTTTTAAATGAATGCGCCTGTTTGATGCTCAGTATACAGGCCCTGTATATCTGCAGCCTGTCGAAGAGAGAGGGAGAGAGAGAGAGAGAGAGAGGGGGGCGGGGGTCGAGCGAGCAATAAACAGCATTCATTTTGGCTCCGTGCGAGAATCCTCTCTTCCGTTAAATCTAACGACATCTAGATCCAACATGGCCGACCACGAGGACACAGTTTCTCCGGCGTGTTGCTGTAGGGCTCCGCGCTCGCATCAACGTCAGAGCCTCGAAACGGTAGCGCAACACCGTATATATCCTGTGACTCACTGAAACGGATTTAACCCCTGCGTCACCCTTTACCGCGGTGCCGCCGACGTGCTGCGAGGACGCAGGTGGACGCTGCGGTGAAAGCGAATGAGGCGTCAGGTGCGCGGGCGTCCAGGGAGCGTCACGGCGGATTGATGCGCTCAACACGTGAACCTTTTTTTCACGAGAGAATATCCGTAGACAACTGCGCGTTTGGAGACATAACCGGGTTTGGTACAAGTGAGTTGTCACGGAATACAGCCTCTAATCCGTTGCAAATTTGTCTGAAAATGATCGTAACATCTGTGCCCCATCAACGCGAATGTTATTTAACGATCTTGCGTGTTCTGCGTGACGCTGCGTGGACAGAAGCGCCTGGACGCACATCTGCTGTGTTGCGCGTCTCAGATGTTTCAGCGCTGATCGCACAGAGCCACGCATAACTCTACAGGCAGTGAACACATGCTGCTGCGGAACGATCAGATGTGGAAACAGAAGATGCGGTTTTAAAATCCCTGACATGCGTGTTAAAGCATCGAACTGGAGAGTGGGTGTCATGGTGTTAGGACGCGGTAGATATCGCCTCGCGCTGTCGCAACAGCTGTACGCGCAGGAGACGCGCGGTTGTTCTCTGATGGACATTAAATGTGAAACCGCTGGTGAGTAGAAGACATGCGTGTGCATGAAACTAAAGATACGAAGATGCCATTGTTTTAAATGGAAGGATATTGTGGGTTTACAAGTACTGAAATGAAGGATGTTATGGTGCAACACAAATAAAACAAAAGGAATAAAAATGAGACGTGACATTATGTGTGTTAAAAATAATCAAATAATGGGCTGAACAGACTTTACAGGGAGTTGAAATGCGTCGACTGTATTCCAGTCTTGTGTATTACCAGAAGCAATATTAATCTCTTAAAGAGAAAGAGGAACTGGGTTATTCTGGAACACATGCGCCCATCACACAGTGGGTCGTTTGAAGAACTTTGGTCCCTGTAGAAAATGTCTCCCAAATGCTCTGAATATCAGGAATTAACCTCAGCCAGAAAAGAGCTCAGCAGCTGCAATATTTGATATTCAGCTCTGTGTTTAATAAACAGAAGCAAGAGGCCATGTGTGGGAGAAACAGATGAAAAGAAATCAGCTTTCTCCTGTCCTCTTTCCTGACTCTCAGTTTTGAAAGCATCACGTGTTCAGCTCTGGTTACTCTAAACAGCAACACATTTTTGTCACCTGTGCTCTCAAGAGCAGGGGGGTGATCCCAGAAACATACACCTCTCCGCCCAGCAAACAGTGACTGTCACACGGATCATCAGCATGGATGCTGGGCAGGGTAGCCTGGAGAACCCCAACCGGGCCGTGGAATACTTGCTGGAGCTCAACAACATCATAGAGAGCCAACAGAAGCTTCTGGAAAGTCAGCGGCACCGAATTGGGGAGCTGGAGGTCCAACTGGACCAACTTAGTCAGGAGAACAAGGACCTGCTGCTAGACAGACGGACCCGAGCACCTCCGCCCCCCGTTAACACCACCAAGAACCCAGCACCCCACCCTCCTGCATCCAACCACATCTATGTCAATCAGAGCCACAACAGCAGGCCCATCCCAGCACCCCCACCTCCACCGGTTCCACCACGAGAACGCCGGGTCAGTGCCAACACACACGCACGGCTCGGTCCGAGTCTGTCAGCTGGACCCAGAGAGAGAGAGAGGGATGGGGACCGGGGACGAGAGAAGGATGGGGTCTTTGGCAGTTTGAGGAGCTCTCAGCAGAGACAGTAAGAGTCTTTACTGCATCACATGCTGTCTGGCTGTGTAACTGTCAATCAAGAGGAGGCGCGTTTGCATGTGAAACAGTTAAAGACTGTATTGTGTGTGTGAGAGAGAGAGTTTTGTGTGAGAGTGCTAACTAAATATGCCACAGTTATGTAATGGACCTATTTCAAGCAAGTGTACACTTTGAAAAATGCTGGGTTGTTTTAACCTAAATATGCACCATTGGGTTAAGTGAGCCTTTAGAAAACTAAGCCAGGGGTCTCCAATCCATGTTCCTGGAGGTCCAGAGAGCTGCAGAGTTTATCTCTGATTTACTTAACACACCTGCTGGATGTTTCTGTCAGTCCCAAAGATCTTAATTAGCTGCTTCAGGTGTGATTCATTAGGGTTGGAGATCAACTCTGAAGATCTGTGGAACTCACTGGAGACCTCTGAACTGGGTTGATTTAACCCTGTGGTTGGCTTCATCCGGCCTTTTAAGAGTGTGAGTAAACACACACGAGTTTCGCTTGTAATATTTACTTACACTGAATGGAGATTTAATCTGCATGTTTTCAGTGTGAGGCTCCTTGTAAATGTTTCTCAGCTGGGTCGGGATTATTGTCATCTCAAAATGTTGGCAAAAGAATTATAAGCCGGATGACAGAGAGTGGAGAACAGAAAGCAGCACTTTGAGGGAATCTCTGAGAACTGTCTCCAGGCCATCAGACAGACAGCTGGCTGTGTCACTGAGTCAGAACCTTACGTAAACCCACAGACTTCCTCTCCTGACTGAAATATTCAGTTATTTGAAATACTCAGTTGTTAAAGTGTTTCGTCACTGTGGTGGGTAGTTTTGCAGTGTTTCTCAGCAGTGTTGTTATGACGATTCTTCACCATGCACACAAGCTGGGGAATAAATGACTGGTTGTCATGGCAACACCTGTAGATGAACTGGATAGCTGAAAAAGTTGCTTGTGTAATGCAAAATCTACTCTGTGTATGTATTTAGAGCACACATATGCATAATATGTGTGTGTGTATATATATATATATATATATATATATATGTACACACACACACAGAGGTGTCTGTAGTGGATTGTCTGGGGTCTGTAGTGGATTGTCTGGGGTCTGTAGTGGATTGTCGGGGATCTGTAGTGGATTGTCGGGGGTCTGTAGTGGATTGTCTGGGGTCTGTAGTGGATTGTCGGGGGTCTGTAGTGGATTGTCTGGGGTCTGTAGTGGATTGTCTGGGGTCTGTAGAGGATTGTCTGGGATCTGTAGTGGATTGTCTGGGGTCTGTAGTGGATTGTCTGGGGTCTGTAGTGGATTGTTTACCTGCACTCATCACATGCTCTGTTCATTGTCCATGTAACACCGCAAACAGGTTATTTTCATGAACTCCTCATAAATCAACACAATTTTCTGCCACTTAAGAGTGCAGTTAATTCTGTACAGCTCAGTAAAACAACACTGGCTCGCTGTGCCTGTACTGCTGCTCCAGTGTTTGTAGGGTTTGCACGTGTCTGTCTTTATTGTCTCTTGTCTTTGTTATCTTTCTTAATTTTTCTTTCTCTATCTGTGACTGTTTCGATCTCTCTGTCTTTTTCTGTCAGGTCTCCACCCTACTTCACCTGTAGTTCTTCTGCTCGTACCAGTTCAGCTTCTACCTCTGTCCACTCCGGCCTGACTGCAAACAACCACTCCACCCATCACCAGTACTGCTGCCCCGCCCGGCTCCTCCTGCCCAAGTCGCCGTGTGCCCTCGCCCCTGCCCGGCACCCAGAGCAGGCAAGGTAAGGGCCTGACCCCCCTCTTATGAGAAACCTGCTCACCCACTCCTTAGTGTCTGCATCACACACCCCTAAACACTGACATCATTACCCATAATGCCTGTAATGCAGATTACAGTCACAGGTCAGATCTGTAACACAATATTATTTTCCTATGGCGTTTCTCACCGTATATTAGAGATTACATGTGAGTTATAATGGTAACTGCTTCACATGGAATTTAACCACAGAATTATGGTGCATGAATTCTGTTGTGCTACAGTTCTGCTCCCTGCTGGTCAGGATTAGAATCACAACATCAAGTGATGAGATTTAAAATCCTGCAAGCAGGAGACAAAATCAGGGAACTGATATTAAAACCAGAGACCAAAACCTGACCAGACTTACACAGCTTTTAGTACTATTTGATTAGTTTTAGTAATATTTGTATTGTATTTTTGAATAATACTTTGAATTGGTTCATACATGAATTTATTTTTTATGTGACGTGACTGTACAGTTTAGAAAGATTACCTAGCAACATCAGTGCAAGCTAAACTAATATTCATGAGTTCATAACCCGCCCCCACATCTAAAACCCATTCTGACACTAATGTCCTTAATCATTTTATTTTACAAGTAAATTCAATTTAAATGACACAATTAGCACACTGAATGTTGTTGCATGTACATTATAACCCATTCATGCTGTCAGTAATCTCTCTTTTACCCTTTCACTGTTCTTACTCAAATTGATCTGAATCTCTTTTTCTCACTTCCTCTCCATCTATAGAGAGGATGACGACGATGACATGGCCCATCAGTTCTGTTGCCCCGCCTCTGAGTGCAGTAGCCCCTCCTCTAGGTAACCAGCAGTCTTGTTGGCCCCGCCCATTTGAGCACACCAAACTATGGCTGACCACTCCAGCAGGACTATATTGAATGAATGCTTGTCAATCAACCGGGTGCAAAACCAAGTGCGACTGATTCTACAGGCTAAATTCTGCAGTGACTTAAAAGCTGGTCTTCATTTATTTAAAACTGTTACACCAAAATACAAAATTATCCTTCTTGCACTAGAATTCCATCTGCATCTTAACACCTTACCAACTGTAATGAGAAAACCACAAGAAAAACAATCGAAACAGTTGTTGTACATTGTGAAAACAGGAATATAACAGAGCAGATATGAGAAGGAAGATCTGATGAAAAGCTGAAGAATCAAATGATGGAAGAAAACAAACAGATGGTCACCTTTCCTCTTTCTTCATCCTCTGGTTCATCTCATTGTTTCTCTGACAGCTCCTCTTTGCTTTCTGTTTCGTCTCTCTTTGGGTTTTTTGGCTTCTGTATCGTCTTGTCTGCCAAACTAAATTTTAGTTCAGTCTGTGATGTGTTGTTCAAACATTTAGTGTCAAAAAATGTTTGATTTCAGGATCACCCTCAAAGAGAGAAAAATGACCTCTATGTTTCACTGATCTATTCCTCTGTCTGAGTTCTTTCTTTTCTTTCTTTTCATCATGTCTTTTATTCTGTCGTTTACTGGCATTTGCTTATCACTTTCCAGAACTTTCCTAAGAGAATCAT
This sequence comes from Botia kubotai, assembly GCA_036877585.1. Taxonomy (NCBI): domain Eukaryota; kingdom Metazoa; phylum Chordata; class Actinopteri; order Cypriniformes; family Botiidae; genus Botia; species Botia kubotai. Next base: position 11,146 of record JAZGTI010009759.1, read on the forward strand.
GTAACTCAGTTTGTGACTCTTTGACATGCGGTGCGGGGCACGCTGTGGAGCACATTAAGAGAACTCTAGTACAGATCTCTGCAGAACAAAACATTTTCACACTTGTGTTGGTGTTTTAACCATCCAATCAAAAAAGGATGCAAGAAAGACATTAAAAAGTTGTTCACCTGATATTTGATTGAGAGGTTAAAAAAAGTCCAGATTTAAAATCAGTGATTAGGAAACACCCTGTTGTGTTCTGTAGAGTCAGAACACTGGCACTGAGTGTAGATCAGGAACTTAAAGAACAGAACTTCAGGGTCTTCAGATCTTGGTGCTGCATAGAAAAATCTGAGTTTTTAAATCTCTGAATCAATCAATAAATCTTCAACCATGGCACTGATTTTTCCAGGTATAGTAGTGAAATATTATAGTGAACATTATACTGTACCTCAGGAATATAAGATAATACATTAACAAAACATTTGGCACTGTAAGCCACATTGCTCTGGTGTGATTTCAGTAGCTAGATGTTTCACTCAGAGTGAGATTTGACATGTTAAAAACAGACACACCTCACTGGAGAAGACTTCGAGTTATTCTGTAGAACAATAGAATCATAACTGATCTGAAAAAATACCCAAACCCAGCCATACACACAAGATACACAATTAAATTACGACAATATTGAATTGTCGTCACTTACTCAAAGATGCATTATAAACTGATAGAAATGTTAATGCATGTGTGATATAGCTTGTGTGATTGTTTTTTTATTATTGTGAAGCTTTATTTGTTTTCTGTCGTGTCTGTATTTTAGGTCTTGGAAGCAGTTGAGTACAGAGAGGATGTTGATTTTCTCATGAGGTTTGTGATGAAAGTTTGATTTTGTGGTTTTGTCTCTCCTCAAGATGTGTGCAGGTCCTGTGTGTGCTGTTTGCATTCAGCCACCTGAAGAATTCATTCAGTGTGTTTCTGTGTTTTACACTTACACAGCAGGAATGAATCACATAAAAAAGACCTTGACTGTTTTAATTCTCTCGTTGTTTCTGTCTCTCTCTTTTACATGTAAATACTGACACATCTTTCCTGCTTAGTTTCTAAGGAGGTGAAACAATCATTCATATCTGTATATTACATGAATGATAATGGGTATGATATAAAACTGACAAATTAAAGAATATTTATGAATATTGAATAAATTCTTATGATCAAGAAAAAACCTGGTCTGTCCTCCAATCATGTAAATAAAAAATTCAGTCATTATTACACACACTCTGCACATGGTTACACGACCTGTATGACTTTCTCTCTTCTGTGGCAGTGGCTTTGTTGAAGAACTTCAAGCAAGTGTATTCTTGTAAATGTAGCTCAGTTATGGACAGTATGGACAGTTCCCTTCATACATACAGCATGTGTTCAGTGTCTGGATGATTATACAGGAGGCAAATGTTTTAGGTCTAATCACAGTTCATTGTGTGTTCCTGACATTTCACTCAACATCCTAAAGAACTCGTCACACTGGACAAGTGACTCGTCAACAACAGGAATTCCAACCTGGTCAAAAGCTTTTTTCTAAGAATCTAAGAGTAATTTATTAAAGGACTCAAATATTTAGTTAGTTTGAATGCTGGAGTTGCTGCTCAGTCAATATCTGAACAAAAAAGTTACAGGTCGCGGCTTTAAATTACAGTAAATACAATAACACATAGTTATGCAGATGTTGGCGTTATATTTGACAGTTATAATGAATGGGTGGGTTCAGGTAACTGAAGTCGCTGTTATTGCATATATTTAACGCGATATTAGTTTGAGATCAGATCAGAGAAGAGACCACCAGATAATAATGACAGTATCTCAAATGTGACCTTTAACCCAATAGCGAGAAGCGCACGTGCAGCTCTCGCTGGACCGTGAAACCTCGCGAGAATCCGCTCCTCACTACGTAGTGTGCCGTGCTGCTCATGGCGGCGCTGGTGACAGTGCTGAAAGCTGTTGGGGTGAGTTTCTCATTCTACACATAGATGTTACACAGTTTTCACGCTGCAGTCTAACTGTATGAAGTTTTAATATGTAGGTTATAATATATTTATAAAACCCGTCTGTGTGTTTTAACAGTTCAACGGTGTCAGGTGGGGATAGTGGTTCCTCTGCGTGCGCTGTAGCGGGTTAGACGGGGTGCTTTAGGCACAGTTACTGGATTTATACTGAATATAAACCATCAAACCCACACTTAGATGTGTCGGTGTCCCTTCATTGAGACGAATTATTTAGGGATACGCCAGCGGGAGTCGCCCCCGGCTCGAGCGAAGCTGCGGCGGCCCGGTGTCACCCGACAGCCACCATGTGTCTTTTGTTGTCGGGTTGAGGATTATTTGAAGCCCCGCTGCATCAGAATCTGTCCAGTTTAAAACACACTCACTTGACATGAATACAGTTACAGGGTTTAAATAACTGTCTCTGATCAGAGTCATATCACGTGTCAAGTTTACAATTCAGACGACACTTGCTCTGATCTGCAACGCGCAAGATTATAGTTTCACCATTATGTTAGACGTCAACACGTTTGGTAGTGAAGATCAGCGTTACACCACACGCTTGGTGAAAGTTTAACTAGTATATTCAGAGTACTAGTTATATGTGCACTCAGAAATGACATTGGCAGTTGTGTTTTCCCAGCTGTTGCTCAAGCGCTGTTGCGTCACATGACCTCATGCTGTATGGCAGAAAGTATTTAACTGCTTTCAATGTACAGACTCGTTTTACACTCATTTAAGTGAAAATGGGTCTGATGGATCTATGCATCCTTATGTACAGACTGGCCGTCTTTGTCATTCTTTAAAACAAATTTGTTATCATCGTATAAGGTGGCTAGTGCACAGTGTGTGTATAACGAGGTTTATTTCTCTCTGTTTCATCCATCAGAGCGACTAATGAACAGGTTGTGTATCAAGCTCTTGTGTAGTGGAGCAGAGGGAACTGAATGGTTGGCATGCTGGATATCTGCAGTTGTTGACTGATTGAATCTAATGTATTTCATAAATGCTTGCTGAGACATGTTGATCCTCATGCTTGTGTATGTTCTGTCAGCTGCCTGTTCATGAGACGGCTTTATTTTTAGCTGTGTTTGCCAACAGGAGAATAACATTGAGTTTTAACCTACATACAGTATGACACTGTAAAATACAGCAGTACTTCAGATTGTTTCACAACACTGTTTAAGGCTGAATGTTTTTATTATGGAGTTGATCTGTGATCTGATGTGTTTGTTTTCTATCCCTACAGTATGAAGTGAAACAGGTTTGATTTTTATGCCATCTGAAACCCACTTCAAGTTCAGATCATCGATCAGTCAGAAGAAACATCAACAAACAAACATTAACAAACATCCCCAAAACGACCCAATGGTACGACAACTCTGCAGACGAGGCGAAGACTAAGACGAAGAACTGCGCTGCTACACAGAGATAACTTAAAGCAACACAAAACAAGCAAACAAGCAAACCAAAGATTTAAGAAACAGAACCAGGCCACAACAAGCGAATCAACCAGCCATCAACAGTGAGAGCGAGACCTGATCTGAGACCAGAAGTTTGTGCCTACTCAACAGCTTTGATAAAGCACACGTCCCAACGCTGCACCAGGCCCTCCTCATCCTCTCGCACCTCTTTCTTTTTTGGGGTGTGGAGAGGGCTGCTGTCTGCTAGTCTTTCACTTTTGACTTTTTTTGTTAATTGCAGACCAAATCTCCATGCTTTTTGATCCCCCCCTCATTTATATGTTTCTGTTCACTTTTCCATAAGCAGTGTTTCTACTCCTTCACTTGCCTTTTATTCAATTATTTTTTTGGTCCTTTTTTGTAATTTTTGTAATTGGAACGTGTGCCAGAAAGTTAACGCTTACAGGTGCGGGTGTGCGAGCGACTGTGTGTGTGTGGGCGGAGTCTGACGCATCGATTAAGTGATTTGATTGGTCCAAATCATTACAGCCTTCCAGGACAACAGAACAAGGTAAGCTGTGATAAACAAACCCTTCTTCTGTCTTTATTCTTAAAAATAGTTTACAGAGTGAATGTGCAAAACTCAGCCAGTTGTTCATGATGGTTAAAATTCTCCCTCTAACAGTTAAAGTTCAGAAAGCTATTATTCTTATTTTCTGAGAAATGACACTGTACACAAGGATCCATGTTAAGCCTGTGAAGTCCCTGCAGCACTGCAGATGTGTGTCGTGAGAGGAGGAGCGCATCAGTACCTGAATGAAGTTTCTCACCCCAACACAAGTCCTCTGTCCTTATTGTGCTGCTGTGCTCACGGGCTGTTCTCACTGCCTCTCCTGTGGTTTTCACCTCCTTTCCTCCTCTCTCACCTTTGCAGAAATCCAGAGGTGTTTTGTTTGCTGCATAAAAGGAGGGAAATCTAGACACTGAAACACTGTTCATAATCTGATCGTATCCAGGTGTAGTAGATTTTGAGAATTATGGGTAGTCCTTGGAAAGGTTTTGTCGAGTTTACCTTGCCGGCGTCGCCACCTGCAGCGTTTGTTAGTGCTGACCTGAACAGTACCTCACCCATCGGGCTCAGCCTGTCACCCTACGGCCGATCCGTAAGTGCCCTGTCATCCACTCGCCACCCCACTCCCTCTGTCCCGCCTCACGCTCCTCTCTGTGCGGTTCATTTATTCCATCATCCTGATGCGCAGGCTGGCCTCGATCACTCGCCTCAGACTGAGTCAGAGAGGAGGCAAATGATTTTGATCATGACTGTTGTTGAACCGTCTCAAAGTGAATCTAAAGCATTATGAGTGTGGTGTTCTGTATCAGCTGATATCTAATGGTCGAGGCCGGTCGGCTCAGTTTCATCGAAACATTTGCTGTTGTCGTGTAGTCACTTCATCAAACTAACACATTCTGATTTGCCTTGAGCTTTTCTCCCAGCAGTGAATCAGAATTAAAGCCTGTTCACACTGAGAGTGACGTGAAAACAATTCAGATCACATCTGTTCACACCAGAAGGTTTCACACTGCGCAGTGTTTTGTCACTCAAAGAGAATGAGCGCTAATTTTTAATTTGCTTAAATGCAGAGTTTTTAAATTAATTCAGATTTCACTTGTCTTTGCAGCCCTACACTCAAACACTATCTAACATGTTCTCATGAAAGTGAATCTGTGATATTGTGTCATTAGAATGTGTCACATAGGAAAACATGTTCTTTCAGAATGCAGCTCATATGTACATTTAAAACACATTTTTCCCCTTCAGCAGTTTTTCTGCTCTGTCTGTTTGTGTTTGGAATATGATTTTCAACTCCCCCCACCTCAAGCAAAGGAACCAGGAATACTTCTGCATCTGTTCTAAAGTGTGATGACTTCCACAGACAGCTGAGCTCCAGTATAGTGTGTTCTGAGCTCTCAATGCCTTATTTAACATAAATATCATCCCCTAGCATCCCACCACCCCCTGCCCTCACCTGAAGATGGAGCTCTCTGATACCCCTGGTGCTGGCCCTGCCCCCTCCACCTCAGCCCAGCCAATCCCTCGCTCTGCTTCAGTCTCATGTCATACCCCCCGTGCAGCAGGGGGCAAAAAGCATAAGCGAATGCCCTTGTACCAGCGATCTGTAAGTGGCCGTGACGGGACAGTGTGACATGTCACAGAACTGTATAACAGCACGCTGTGTGGGTTGAGTTTAGAATCACATGCCTGCTGACTTCACTCACAACTTACCATCAGTTTGATCTTTAATGACGCACACAGATTCATGAAGCTGTGTTGAAGAATGCGATGTGGAGTTTGTGTGTGCTTTCTAATATCTGATATCTGGATGTTTGTGTAATCTTTAAATGCATGAATGTAATTTCTAGCTGTAACATGAAATTGGAAGTCGTGTGATGTGTTTAGTATTGAAGTTTACTGTATCGGTGCAGAACGGACCAAACTGAAGAGATGCTGTCAACCTTTCTGATATCTGCAGAATTACTGTTTCTGAGACTGTTGCCTTGAAAATTTTTATAGCTGCAAAAATGTTTATTTTTGCAAACTTTCATAATATTTTTACGTGTCCAGTTTCACCCCATTCTATCATTTCACGCTTGTGTTGTGAAGATGTGTGTTTGATGTGCTGGTTTGAAAGCATCTCTCTACTGATTCCACAGATGAGTTTTGATCCCAGTCTGCTGCATAATAACGACCACGGGGGCTTTCCCAACGGGACGGGGGTGGGCGTCCGTGAGACGGGCGTGATTGAGAAGCTGCTGGCATCTTACGGCTTCATTCAGTGTTCTGAGAGACAAGCCCGTCTCTTCTTCCACTGTTCTCAGTACAGCGGCAACCTGCAGGAGCTCAAAATTGGAGGTATAAGCAGCAACGGAGAGACACCATTTTAGAAAACAAAGATATTTTGTGTATTACAGTGTACTCTTACCGCTTGACATGTATGCTAATGCAGGAGTTGTTTGTCCCGCCCCTTTTCAGATGATGTGGAGTTTGAGGTGTCGGCTGACAGACGCACTGGTAAACCAATCGCGGTGAAGCTGGTAAAAATCAAGGCAGAAATGTTGCCAGAAGAGCGAATCTCTGGGCAGGTGGGGCCTGACTTGCACGCCTCTCCTTTAAATGTGCTGCATGGTTTTATTCATCCAGTTAAGGAACACATTTTACTTTCCTGTTTTTATCGTGTTCGTCACATGAATGGCGGTCACTGTTGGGGTTTTTAAGCTCATTTTTAATCCACACTGAGCTGGCAAGCAGAGATATTTTATTATATCTTATATTTTATTAGAAGGCTCCTAATGTAATGACAGCAGTGCTAGTTTGCTGTGCTGGCTGACTGATCAGATGCTAATAGAATGAGTTATTTGAGTGTTTGTGGGTTTAAAATGAGCTTTGATTGTGTTGCTTTTGCTGGTGTGTGTTTGGTGCTTTTGCTGGTGTGTGTTTGGTGCTTTTGCTGGTGTGTGTTTGGGGGAACTTCATCTTTGTAATATTGCAGTAATGAAAGAAGGAAATCTCAATGTGTTCTCAATATTTATTGCTTTAATAATTAGAATGTTAGTAAACTTGAGTCTGGTCTCTTGAACACTGTTGTATATTAATCTTAAGAATGGCATCAATGTTTCCGTTAGTCCAGAAAGTGTCTAACATCTTTGTTCAGGATTGTTTTAGTGTCTAACCTCGTCTGTGTGGATTGTCTCTCTTCAGGTAGTGTCAGCTCTCCCCTCTCGTCTGGATGGGAAGTCTGCGCCCGGTCAGGTGCCCACAGGAAGTGTGTGTTACGAGAGGAATGGCGTGAGTGTCATCATCCTATACAGTATCATATATACA
>JAZGTI010009760.1:0-18443 GCA_036877585.1 Botia kubotai
TATATATATTTTTTTTTTTTTCAATTCTGTTTTTGTTATACAATTGGAAAGCAGTTTTGTGAATTAAATTTGATTTTATGCAAATATATTATATTTTTAAATATAATATGTAAGAATACTTTCCTTTTCCAAAAGCTTCTACAATTAGATGCAATAGCAAGTCAGTTAGAATTAAGGTCGTCATGTGTATGTAATACCTCATTGTATTGCAAATGTCAAAAGTAGACTTAAAAGTTAGCTAACTGAATATCTTTAGCAACTTAAGAAACAGAATCTGTTTCAGGCATGTGCAAGAACATCCTTTTAAAGGGGTCATGAACTGAATTTTTTATTATTTTATCATGTTTCCTGAGGCGCACTTAAAAATGGCTATTTTCTAGCCTGATTTTAATGCTCTGTTTGAAGGGGCGTGTCTGTTGTGAGACGTCAGTGTAAACACCCACTGCTATCATTGGCCAACATCTTAGCATATGAAATAGATATTACATGTGTAATCCTTTCAAATACTTTTACTATTTTTACTATTACAGCTGTCAAGATCATTAAATCATTAAAGTAGTTGATTATTGTATTATATTTAGATCTATTCCCATCATGTGAAAAGTTGCAGCAAGGAGTATTGAGACGATGACAGTCTGTTGCAAACATGATGTAAATACAGTAAGTAAGTGTCCGGATAAACAGCTACAGTGATTGTAAAGGGTATTTCTTTCTGTATAATTTAATCACAATTTAAATAAAAAAAAATTATTTTCATGCCACTAGGAGAAATGATGTAAAGTTGATTGTTTAGTCACTAGGCATTAGGAACCTTTGGAAGGTAATGTTAATTTTACCTTCTTATGTCACTTTTCACTAATGTGCCAGTGGGCGGCACCAAAGACGTTATGATGCAGAAGTCAGCATTGAATTATTCTGTTTTTTTGCATTACTATGACATCATAATCACAAACATTTCAAATCAACTAATTTTCTGACCTTGATTTTAATAAAAGCTGTTATAAGTTTTCAGTTCTGAAACTTACAGAATATTTTTATAGTTTAACAACCTCTTAACTGTAAAAAGAACAAGGAAATTTTGAATGCTCAGTTCATAACCCTTTTAAGACTCAAAAATAAAACCCCAGTCCTGCACTGCTTTAATTTAAAGCCAGCATTACATACAAAGATAACAGTTACTGTTATCAACCCATTTATGGGGAAAAGCAGTCCTAGACAGGATTGTTTGGGTTACCCCACTGTGACCGTCTGACTTCCAGCTCTGAGTGAACTATATTTGATTTCATTAGCCCTGGAAATGCTTTACTGTGTTGAGTGCACTAACATGCTGCTGTGTCACTCTTTGCTTTGGGCCACACACTGAATGCCTGGTAAACAAATCAGGGCGATTTGATTTGCCTGTCCATCTCGCTAATCAATTTACAGGCTTCCACAATTAACCTACATAGAGCATGACAAGATTACCAGATACATTTTCACACCTACAGATAGTTCATGTTATAATCAAGATAAATCCGCTTTGCTTATAGTGTGGCTTTACCTCCCCAAAGATGTTTCAACAGTTACATTTCTGTAAGTAATTAAAAATTTCATTAGCAGATTCAGTGTTGCAGTGGGTGTGTTCTCAATAACATCTACTAAATTGGAGAGCATTGTTGTATTATTTTTTACATCTATTGCACAGACACTGTCTCCTCCTGCATTGCCAAAACAATGGATTTCCATGCATTGCCAAAACAATAGATGTAAATATGAGACTAACTGCATTTTCTCTCATCCATTCATTATGAATGAGACAGGAAGAGGGATACTTGTGGCAGCCAGGTTGGCTCTTCCTCAATGGTTCACTGCACACTAATAAATAATAACAGTGGTGTCTGTGAAGAAGCCAGTCAGCAGATAGAGTCTGTCTGGTACCATAATAACACCAAATGCGTGCTGTGTTGGAACCACCCGTGTTGAGGGCACGTTAATACACTGCCGTGTGGCCAGTAAACATCTCACCAGATTTTTAGTGCATGTGAGAATTTTGGTGGCATTGTTTGCTGCTGGGAAAATGAGTTTTATTGAGTGCCAGGGCTAATAATCCTAACTGTTGTGTTGTTTGTGGTTATTTTGACTTGTTAGACTTCAGCACAGGTTTACTGCAATTCATTGTCAAACTATCACCACACAGATGTGAACTGAACATGGCAAAGACATATGTTTTTAGTGTCATCATTACTCTCTTATACACTCACTCTCAAACAGCAAATTGATGTTGTGTCAGTTATTTGTTGTGTGGGGTCAATTTGAACCTGTAACAGCTTTTTGGCTCTTTCATGATAACAGCACTGAAAGCACAACAAATAGCCCAAAGAAAAATCAATACTAGTATGGTTACTTGGTCACAAAATAAATACAATTTATAAGAAAAACAAACAAAAATCAAAAGTGACCACAGAGAAGTTTTACAGAGCAGTTCCTTGTTTTAATCAATACAATCATACCAGGCAGAAAAGGTCACATTTTTTGATGTTAGTGAAACCATCTTTGTGAATGAGATGTGACTAAAACAGCACAGATCTTGCTTTAAGCTATACAACAGAAGACAGACAAATCTAATGTGACCATAAAGCAGTTTTAATAGGCCCACCCCTTGGACAAAGGATTCTAGGGCAGATATTTCTGTGTTTCTGTTTAAACACCAGATTGGCACACGTTTGACTGTGTAGCAATGATTCAAGCTACTTTGATCCCTGGTGTGTAAAACCACAGTCTCTTGATATATATAAGGCAGCTGTTAATGAGATGCAGCTAATCAAATATTGCAGCCGCTAATTAGTGAGTTAATCCTTTTATCATCAGTGGTCATACAAGTAGGGCTCATTCAGTTTCCTGCCTGGGAAATGGTTGCGTAACCTCAGACTCCCTGTGGTAAACTTTGTTGAATAATCTGCAGACCATGAGATGAGTACAGACCATGTACATTAAATACATTGTAAATTTTTCAGTTTCCATGTTAATAAAAATATATGTTTTGACCAATATGTATAAAGTTCACTTACTTGAGATGAGGACTCCATTTATATCAATGGCCTAGATAAAAACTACCCTAAAAATACTCTACAAAGAGTGGATCGCCCCTTATGGGAAACCCCATGCTGAGATCACATGACCAGTCAAATACACTTTATTTATCTGTATTTATTTAAATACACTTCCTTTAATAAACAGAATTTTGGCCCATGACTAAGTCTAATCTCTTTTTGAGAAAATAGATCTCAAATGTTGCAGGATTGAGACACTGAGTTTGTGTTTTGTTTTCCAGCATTGGTGATAACTGATGGACCACAGGATAAGTCTGGCCTCGCTGATGAGGTGGGGAGTGAAGATGACTTGTACAATGAGTTTCGCAGCTCCTCCAACCGTTTTGGACATCCAGGAGGAGGAGGAGAGCAGCTGGCTATAAATGAGGTCGGGGGTTGTCTTTTTGTTAAACTTTGCTTGTGTTCATTGATTCACTGACCTTTAACTCTGTAAAAGGAAATTCAGTTATTCCAGTTTTCCACACAGAGTAGGTTTCCAAACCTTGATCTACATGTTCCAACTTGTTGGACACATATTCTACAGTTTTATAGCATTTTGGGCCAGGTTGGTCAATACTGGATGATTTATAAATGGGAAATCATACTGTAATGTGCTCATGGTTCTCAAGTCTTTAAAAAGAACATGAAATATTCTATTTGTTTTATTCCATAGTTTAGGGCAGTTTACTATTATTTTAAAATGTGGAAAGAAAAAATAAGCCTTTGAAGACTATGTAAACTTTCAAATTAATTTAAATATATGCTTAAAAAGATAACAAAAATGTTTCTGTCAAGTGACCCTAAACTTTCAGCCTGTTGTGTAGCTGTATTTTGCACTCTGAACAGAAATGAATCTGTATTCTGCTGCTGTGTGAACAGAGTCAGTATTTTCATGACTGAGAGTGAAGTGTAATTTGAATTTGTCTATCCTACTTCCTGGAGCCTAAGACCAGCATAGTGACCTGCTGCCACTCTTGTTCTCCATCATCTTATGCATGACTGAAGATGAATAGGAGCTGTAGAAAGATGCAATTATCTACCAAGATTTTCAAACTCTGGTTAAAATGCAGTCAAAGTATGATTTATGAGTGTTTCATATGGTTGAAAAACAGCTCAGTAAATGCATTCAGTGTTTAAGTGGGAAACAGCAGAAAAATCGAATCAAAGCCTGGCCTCTGGAAGCTTGATGTGCACTGAGCTGCTCAGAAGCCCTGTGCTGATGCTGTTGTTTTCATTTTTGCTGTCTTGATAAAGGGTTCTGAAATGAAATGATGAGGCTGTGACAGTACAGTGAAGTGTCATTGTTTTACTAGGGGGCTAAGGCAAGCATCACTATTGCTCATAATTTGTTCAGATACTGCTAACAATAAACTTTGGCATGCAACTCATCCCATACAAACAGAAATGATATCATGCAGCCTACTCGATATGTGCTATTCCTTCCCTAGATAAAAATAAAGAATCCAAACCATATCTACTAGATTGGCATGGGCTCTTTTAACTTTGGCCAGTAAGGATCACCCATCACACCCTAGTAATCACCTAGCAACCACCTAGTACACCTTAATCATCGGCAAATACCCTAGCGTTGTGGTGACAAAAAAAACAATCTCTTTCTTCAGAAAGGGCAAAATTCTTGTTTCAGTGTGTTGTTTGTGTGATTGTGGGAAAAGGTGTTTGAAAGAGTGAGTGCTTGTTTGTGTGTGTCATGAAGACACAACTGCTAACTTTAAAGGAARAATCATGCTGTGTGACAGTGTGGATTGGACTTTGAGAGCAAGCGAGTAAGAGAGAGTGAGACAGCAGGTTAAGGGAATCAGAGGCCTGCACTAATCCCATTAGTCGTGCACAAATTGATGCACGGGAAAGAGCTGTGTGGGGATGACTGCGTTAATCCAACATTGCAGACGCTGGCCTGGGTCAGGAAATAAAAGCCCAAGAGCTGTTTTGCACATTACACAGCCTTTAATTAATATCTCAAACAGAATTACCGTCACTATAGCACTGCCATAAGAAGACACTCCGTCGCTTCTAGACGGAAGTGTGTATGATGGGCAGCTGGTGTGGCCAATGAGCGGCTTGATTCATGACAGAATGTATTGTACCGCATTCTCGCCACCCTCCCCCCACCTCCGACTCCCTTCTGCTGCTGCTGCTAAGGCCGGCCCCCGGTACTCTGGTATCCTAGATACGCTCCGCAGCACTGTCAGCCGATTGGCTGAAAAGGATAAGAAGAGAAAAAAATAGGAGGAAAAACAGAAGTCAATTCAGGGAGATGGATGGATGGTTTTTGCTAGTGTCGCTAAAAGCACAGATGGAGCAACTGTTTCTGGCCCTAAGGTTTTAGTTTTTCAAATGAGAGGGTAAAAGAAGAAAGGCTTTCATGTGTGCTAATCAGATCCAAAGGAATTAACACGGCTGTGTATTTGAGCAGCGTATTGTTGTCGAAGAAGGAGAGCGAGGCATCGAAAGGAAGGACAAAGCAGGAAAAACGAGACACAAGGGGTCAGAGAGAGAAAAAACACATACAAGGTGAAGAATAAATGGAGGCGGAGAGACACATCCACCCCTGCTCCTGACATCAGCAGTGCACGGGGAAAGAAAAAAGGGGAGCGACGGAAAAGGAGGAGGAGGAGAACGTGTGCGTGAGAGAAAGAGAGAAAGTGCGAGGGGAATGGAAAGGAAGTGAGCAGGTAACTGTGGACGTGGAGGCTCCCCTGCCCCTCCCCCTGCTACTGCACTTTACGGAGAATAACGAGCGGATACGGGTCCGTAACCGTGTGCTGTCGAGCGATCGTTCGTAGACCTCTAGGCAAGGGGGGTTCTGGCGCCATGGCTCGCGGAGGCCAGCGGACGGCATCTCGGCAGGGCCTGACTCACTTCCTGTTGCGCTGCAACCTCAGCCCGGAGGCCCAGAAGGTGGTTGTGTTCGTCATCATGATGTTGCTGGTCATCATCAACGTGGTACTGATGTTCCTACTGGCCTTCCAGTAGAGCGCAGCCGCAGTGAGAAGGCGCAAGAGAAATTGGGAAGGGGAGGGGTGAAGAGGAGGGAAAGTTAGTCCCTCTCACTCACTCGTGGATGGGTTTTCAGGATGCAGACATCACAGTGCAGGTAACTGGAATGGGTGTGACTGTGCTAGTGTGTGTATAAACTTGGCAGCATCCAGGCAGATGTAATATGCTGAGACAGCACAGTGTTAATTATTTACCAGAGAATATGTTTTAAGAGTATGAATGCAAATGCATGTTTTTACAATCATTTTTAACTTGGGCTTAATGTTCATGTCTATCTGTCAATGTCTCGGTTCTGAATAGGGACAACAATAAATGTTGTGATGGCTCCCTTGTGTAGTAGCCTATGGATTTGGCCCCTGTTAGACTTTGTTTTACGAATACACAAGGATACATTTTCACAATGCTTGGAGGGATCGACACAATCAATTTCTTTTGCTGGTGAGCAGGGAAGAAGAGGATACAACGCTGAGGTCACACAGTGACACAGTGACTTGCCTGATAGCGCAATATGGTGTCTATGGTGTGCTCACTGGGCTCTAGGTGTTTAAAGATAAATGACATGTATTTATCTAGGAGCTGCAGTCTCACTGCACATCACAGTATGGACTAGCACATTTTCTTTCATGCGTTTCCTTGTCAAATCTTATTGTATTATTGGCCACGGCTCAACACCAGAAGAGCCAGACTGGTATTACAAACACAAAGAATCTCATTCATTCACACAAAGAATAATTATTCTATGATTAGCATATTTTTATTCGTTTTTCTTAAATATTTGTACTATAATATGTATGCCAAATCTATCTCTGGTAGAGTCTTAGAATGAAACCAAGAACCAAGCTGTAACTCACAGGCCGTGAAGAGGAGGCACATGGTAACGTATGTAGGCGTGTCGCTAGGCAACAGGGTACATAGGCACAGCTGTGGTGATGAGAATGCAACACTTTGGATTCGGGGGTGTAAATTCAGCCCTCTGGTCCATCACTGTGAGCAAAAGCATGGACAGAGAACAGAGTGTGATGATGCTCTGTGTGTATGCTTTATTACATCAGCAGCGTTGTCATAGATCACGTTGTGCTGCACCAATGGGCTTGCCAGGATGTCAGTTCATTTTCTCTATAGCCAAGCTAAATTCTGTAGTAATATATTACCCTGCTTTTTGTTTTCGTTGCCAAACCAATCCTTGTGAGCAAAAAGCGTAAAATTAAAATGACTAGTCACTGTAAATCCAGACAGCAGACAGCAAAGGCTCAAATTGGCAACGTTTCCTTCAATAACACAGTTTGGTTTTGGTTAAGTGCAGGGAATAAAGGATTATAAATCATTACATGAAAACTGACCATGCCACTAGAATGCTGAAAAAGAGACTAATTAACCCACAGCATATATCATATGTTTTCGGCCTAAAGTGGCATCTTTCATTTTTCTTAGTAATCATTGTGCCATATTAACCTATCAACCCCTCCAATATAGTCCCATTAAATATAATACACTGTATTTATGTCTTACTAAGATCTGCATTCTTTCTTCAGTTATTATTCTTATATTACAACTTGCACAGTTTAAACATAAAATAAGCTGTTTATAATTAAGACTGTCAGGTAGAATGTTTAAAAAAACAAATAAAAAACTATCAACACAATTAATCTTGCCCCCTAACTTGTATGTATATTTTACATGAACAATTCAAGATTGACAGTAGCAACAATGTTAAAGCTAGTTGTATAAATAAGTAATAAAAATAATAAATAAAATAAGTTTGTAAATAAAGTCTCGATGAATGGCTGTAGATGATCATTTTGCTGTGTTTTTATAATCTTACATGTTGTAATGCACTTTTGCAATGTTCATGTGTGTCTCAAAAGCTGATCAGTGATGGCAGCGTGTGTGCGGAGGCTCTATGGGATCATGTCACCATGGATGACCAGGAGCTGGGCTTCAAGGCTGGGGATGTCATCGAAGTAGTGGATGCCACAAACAAGGAGTGGTGGTGGGGTCGGGTGCTGGACAGCGAGGGCTGGTTCCCCGCCAGCTTTGTTCGGGTAAAGAGAACAGACTTCCCACTCTTAGTACAAAGAGGATTAGATTACCATCAAATTATGTCATCAATATTACATTATGCTACCTTTAAGGGGTGGGTTACGTCAGTGTGTTTTTGAGTACTTTCGTAAAAGGCAGCTGCATAGTGAATATAGGTAAATGTGTGCCACATAGCATTAAAGTATTCATAGGTTTATACTATTTAGTCACCAGTGTGTGCATTATGTTGTGTTTTGCTGCACTAAACTATTTTCTATGTTATTGGTAGTTACGAGTGAACCAGGATGAGCCCATGGAGGAGTACTTAGCCCATCTGGACGGGGCCTCAGAGGGGGGTGGTGCAAGCATGGGGGGCCCCTTAGGGCCCGGTCTGCCCTGCAAGGAGCAAATGAGAGCCAATGTTATCAATGAGATCATGAGCACAGAGAGGGATTACATCAAACACCTAAAGGACATATGTGAGGTCAGTTCCTCTCTCACTTTATAGAGTCACGCATTACATGTTTAATGACCTGATTCATAGCACAATTCCTACATTTTCATAATAGGCAAGCCTGCTCTATAACCCAACTATATATATTATATATATACTGTATACTGTATACTATATGTAACTATATACTGATAGAGATTTTTGCATTGGACAAGACATACTGTAGGGGGGTAGGGTAAGATGTGTCAGTCACTCTAGCAAACTGTATACAATTTTTGTCATGTGACCACACATTTAGAAAAGCCTATCTGTGACCAAGAGAAAGAAATATTTTTTAAACCAAAAAGGCTTTTGGATTTCAAAATAAATCTCTACATTGCCAGGATATCTCAACCTCCTCTATATGTAACTTTGGATGTACAAAGTGCTTGTAGCATGCTAGGTTTGACATATGTTTAATGACTTGCAGGGCTATATAAAACAGTGTCGAAAGAGAACAGACATGTTTACAGAGGAGCAACTGCGCACTATTTTTGGCAACATTGATGAGCTTTACCGCTTCCAAAAGAAGTTTCTCAAAGCCTTGGAGAAGAAATTTAACAAAGACCAGCCTCACCTCAGCGAGATCGGCTCCTGCTTCTTAGAACAAGTAAGCTGACTTAAAAAGCATCACTGTAGGGGACATCCTGATTTCCCATAGATTCACGTTCTGTTTGCATCTTTTCCATCCAGCAAACAAATTTCCAGATCTACTCAGAGTATTGCAACAACCACCCCAATGCCTGCGTGCAGCTCTCTAAACTGATGAAGATCAAGAAGTATGTCTTCTTCTTTGAGGCTTGTCGCTTGCTCCAGAAGATGATTGACATTTCTCTAGATGGATTCTTGCTTACTCCTGTGCAGAAGATCTGCAAGTATCCTCTTCAGCTGGGTGAACTGCTCAAGTATACCAACCCACAGCACAGGTGCTAACCTACTGTCTTAGTATATCCAACAGATTTAATACAATATGTCCTGCTGCAAAGCTCAATATGTAACCTGGTCTTTCTGTTTAGAGATTATAAGGATGTGGAGGCCGCCTTAAACGCAATGAAGAATGTGGCCAGACTGATCAATGAGAGAAAGAGGCGTCTAGAGAACATAGACAAAATCGCTCAGTGGCAGAGCTCCATAGAGGACTGGGAGGTACAGTACATGTCTCATCATGGATAGAGTTTATATTGATTCACCTCAGATCTTGTTGACCTTGCAGCCTCCTTTCCTCTTATTAGGGTGAAGACACCCTGAGCAGAAGTTCTGACCTGATTTTCTCAGGAGACCTTACCAAGATCTCCCAGCCGCAGGCCAAGGGCCAACAGCGGATGTTTTTCCTTTTTGACCACCAGTTGGTTTTCTGTAAAAAGGTCAGTCAATGTTACATTTAAGCATTTGGCAGGTGCTTTTTTTATTTGAGGTAAACATTTTGTCAGTTTGTGTGTTTCCTGGAAATCAAACTCATGTCCTTGGCATTGCTACAGTAGCGTCATGCTCTTTACTAGTTTAGCTACAGAAACCCACATTCACTTTAACATTTATTTTGAGAGGATTCTTGCCATTAATTGGAATGCGCATATAAAATGTATAAATAACAGTTACATAAATAACAGTGTTGTATTAATTGCTTCTGATTGACACCACAGGATCTGCTTCGGAGGGACATTCTGTACTACAAGGGTCGGTTAGATATGGATCAGATGCAAGTGGTGGATGTAGAAGATGGGAAGGATAAGGACTTTAATGTGAGTGTGAAGAATGCCTTGAAACTCTGTTCTCCTGGAGGAGAGGAGGTCCATCTCCTGTGCGCCAAGAAACCGGAGCAGAAGCAGCGCTGGCTGCGAGCCTTTGCAGATGAACGGGAGCAGGTCCAGCATGATCTCGAAACAGGTGAACATTACTCTATATTTACATTTACATATACATTTATTATAAGACAGGTTTTACTCTATATTTACATTTACATATACATTTATTATAAGACATGTTTTATTCTATATTTATATTTACATATACATTTATTATAAGACAAGTTTTACTCTATATTTACATTTACAAATACATTTATTATAAGACAAGTTTTACTCTATATTTATATTTACATATACATTTATTATAAGACAGGTTTTACTCTATATTAACATTTACATATACATTTATTATAAGACAGATTTTTTAAACAATGTTAAACAAGGTTAAAAATCAGACCATTAGGAATTAGTCAGGTGTTTGCGAAACAGGTGTGTTTTAAGTTGTTTCTTGAAGGTTGTGATGGTCTCGGCAGATTGGGGGCTGGCAGCTCATTCCATCAGGAAATAGCAGAATATGTAAATGTATTAGAGAGCGATCTGGTACCTCATTGTAAAGGAACAATCAGATGTTGCTCATTTACAGAACATAGTTGGTGAAAGGGGACGTACATATATCTGAAGGAGTAAGTTGAGGAAGGAGTTCCGGTGATGGTTCTGAAGGCCAGGGTCAGAGATTTAAATTTGATTTGGGAGGCCTACAGGTAGCTAGTGGAGTAAGATCAGAAGGGGTGTGATGTGAGCTCTCTTCGGGTGATTGAAGACCAGATGTGCTGCTGCATTCTGGATCATTTGCAGGGGTTTGGTTGCATTGGTTGGAAGGCCAAACAGTTGGGCATTGCAGTAGTCCAGCCGTGTTATGATGTTATGAATGCTTGGAGATTTTTCAATGTGAGCTGGAGTAGGCGTTAGAGTTGATGTCCAAATTGAACTGTGCATTCTAGGAATAGTCATCAGAACCATTGATTTTATCTTCCTGGTCAATATGTTTGTCCGGGTCAATTTGTTCAAATCCCCTGTACTAAGTATTAAAACTGCGGCGTAACTCAACCTGCACCGTTAGTGCTACGAACACGAATGATACTTTTACTACTAATATTATTATTACTAGTAATGTTATTTTTTAAAGTATTTTTATTTATAGGTTTTGCCTAGTGGACAATAAAACAAGTGTAAAAAGTCCCAAGTGTAAAATTTTCAAATGCTGCATTGAACTCAGCCATAACTGGGGATGTAAATATCACAGAAGCTTGGGGGGCCAGTAAGCAAGCTTTACAGAGCCCTAGCAACCACCCAGAACACACAGCAATGCACTAATAGCACTCAAAACACACAAGTAATTGCATAACCTGCAATGCCTTGGCAACCACTAAGTTTTGCACAAACACTTTTGCCATATTACACATCACTAGTTAAGTACAAATCCAGTTAGTTTAATATAACTCAGAGTATATAAGAGTATTAGAGTATTAGTTAACATGAACAGTTTGAAATATTAACATGTTTCACTTTTTATTGTACATTAATATTTTTAATTTTATTTTAGATTCATCTTTGTATCAGTTGTAAATGTTGTAAACTACTGCTTGTTATTATATTAAGTTATTATAGAATGTCACCAATGTTTTAGTGTTGAGTAAAAATCACTGAAAAAATCACACTAATAAATGTTATTGTTTCTCCCCCTAACAAGGTTTTACAATCACAGAGGTCCAAAAGAAGCAGGCGATGTTGAACGCATCCAAAAGTCATCCAACAGGGAAGCCCAAAGGTGACTTTCAGCAGATTATCACATGCTTGTATTTCTTATATTCAATACTTTATTGGTCAACATTTTTATGTTTAAGACAAATAGGATTTAGATGATTATAGTATGTTGCATGTCTTGATAGAGTTCTGCCATGTGTGGTCACTGTTCATTTGTTCTGCAGCACGTCATTGATGATATTTGTGTGTTGTGTTGGGAAAGCTTTAGCTTTACAGCACTTGTTGGCACTCAGAGCTCCTTCACTTCTTCAACCAAAAACTTCCAAGTGTCTACGTTTATCTGAACCTCCAGGACCTCTGGCTCCCAGAGCCACCTTAACTTCCCCTCTCCTCCCTGATGCCCCACAGCGTAGGCAGGGGCAGGGGGTTAGGGTGCCCCCTGGGGTTCTGCGCAGGGCAATATCCTGGGTGTCCTCTCAAAGTAGAGAGCCGATCGAGTAGTTAATCCAGAGGGTAATTCCAGAGTATGTTAGTCTGATCTAACTGCTTTAAAGGCATATTTAACTCTAGTCTACATAATTGACTGGTAATCCATCGTTATTCTTTACAAATAGACACTAAAACCCTTACATAATATCTGTAATGTTGCCATACTCAAAACTGACCCCATGCAATTACTACTCTCACTAAAAATATGCTAGTTATTTTCATGCTGTTCTCTAATCAATAAAATGTGCCTAAAAATGCGGGATTGGGAAAGGGTCAATGTTAGGTGTTGTTTCCTATAGTCCTGACTGCTTGTTTGTGTCCCCCGCAGCTGTGACCAGACCCTACTATGACTTCTTGCTGCGTCAGAAGCATCCCACACTCCCCACCTCCCTGCCCCAGCAGCAGGTCATCATGTTGGCTGAACCCAAACGCAAGACCTCCAATTTCTGGCACAACATTGGACGCTTGACACCGTTCAAAAAATGAGGGACCTGACTCGAAGTTGTGCCTGAACTTGTGTTTTTATCCCAGTGTAACATTTTTATTTTTATTGTCCAAATGCGAAAGCACTTTATGGGTTGTTACAATCACAGCATTACTCCCAGGCATCGTCAAACATTGTGGGAGGGCATTCCTGCTATGTTAAAATTGAAAAGACAGATACTGCTGCGCAACCGCTCCAGCTGCAATGCAACTTTACAGCACTAACGCAACTACTGCTGCAAGTCATACGGACATGCTTCGACTGCTTCATCAAAAGATCTCTGCTTGAAGAAAGGACTTCTTTATATGTTGGTTAATTTATTTTACTTTTTTTTCAATGTATGCCAGCTATCCACAGTGCCCAACTACTAGCTTTTGTATGTAATTTGATACTTTTTGTGTGGCCCATGATGTTTCAAGTTTAAAGGGTTCTGCACAAGATATAAGTAGATTGTGTTGAGATTTATTACTGTATTAACTTCCTCAAGGCTGTCAAAAGAAATCTGTTAATATCACGTCAGTTTGTGTATGCAACTATCGATTTATCTGAACTTTCTCCTTATAAAGCCTCTAAATTATTATTGAACAAAATCCCATTGGTCCTTACCGTTTCAAATGAGTGGTTTATGTATTTGCTCATTTGATTCTGCTGCCTAATAACTCCTCAGTAACCAACTTCTCTTTGAAGTGCCATTCAAACGTAACCCAGATATTGTGATGGGGGTTGCATGAATTTGCTGTGAAAATCAACATGGACGTTTTAAACCCAAATAAAATTCTCAATATTCTGTCATTCTGATAGATATTTGTACTATTAAAGAGTATGTTTGACGGTTGTGTCAAATATATATAATTACCTTTGACCACAGAACATAAAGTATGTTAATAAAAAGCATTTCTAAGTGTTATGATACTGATATAACCCTCCTTTATTTATGATCTGCAACTGAAACTTTACAAAATGAAAATAATGCCATAAAAATGTTCTCTGGTTCTATGGTCAAAACTTACATCTGTTAGCAACTGGGACTGAAATACATAGAAAAGAACAACAATATATATATTAAGATGCTTAAAAAACAGAAAAATAGAAGCTCACAACAGACACCACCAAACTCGTTCATCAAATATTTATTCAAGCACCATAAGCACATTATGACAAAATTAATTAGTTTAAGCAATAAAAAAAATTCTGTTGGCACATAAATCAGAGAAATTGGCAATCTCAGACTGCTTTTAGTTACTGTAAGGCTACTATGACACCCCTTGAGTGGCAGATGCATTCACACAATAAGACATGGCAGTGTAGAAGACTTGATATTGCTTTGCACAACATTTATTTATGATCCTATGATCACATCTGGAGTGCTACTGTTGTCAAAGGCGCATCTAAAACGTCTGCTGCTCTAACTAACTTAATTGAGCAGCTCCAGATAGGTTATTGGCACTTTGCCTTTCTGATTTCCCCTTTGGCCCATTAGCCAATCAGAGTCCATGCCTGGCACAGTGGTCACAGTGATCACCTGACAGGGAGAGACAAGCACAAACACGCACATTAAAGACCACCGTTCACCCTTGATCCACCGTTCAAATTCAACTCACAGTCATCATTCACCAAGTTTTCTAACAATCTAAAAAACTGGATTACCTCATCAGCGAGTAGAGAGAGTTCACTGCTGTTGTCGGCATCATAATCGTAAAGAACACGGGCTTTACGTGTGCCGGAGGTGCTGCGCAATTCATTAAGTGCTGGTGAGGCCTGACTGGGGGGTGGAGCCGGCAGTGAGGCGGCCGCCGGTACGGTTGGAACTGAGACACTGGCGGAAGAGCTCCCACCCTGCTGATTGTTATTAGAGCTGAATGTGGAAGGAAAGCTGGAGAAAATAAAGAAAGTTATTATTGTTCCTCTACACTGATTTTCTTAAAATGATTGGTTGAAAGAACAGATGTGTTTATTATGTATGCATTTATCATAAAACTTCAAGGCATAAGTGTAAATGTATTCATATACATACAGTATATATAAATGTATGCATAAAGATATAGAAGTGTAATGTGTCCAACCTTCCCAGCTGTTTCTGCAGATTGACCATGTACTGGTAACACTGTGCATAATATGCAGCTTGAGCATCCACAAAATCAGTCAGGCAGCGCAAGTGATGAGCCTGAATTGACAGGACAGCGCACAGAACACATACATATTTGTATTATATAAATACACACACTGAATATATAGGATACCATAAGGTTGCATACGTGAGTGCTGCCGATGCCCTCCAATAAGAGTCTGGTGATCTCAGCCTGCCGGTCAAATTCACTCTGTGCTATCCTCAATTCTGTCTCTGCCTGACGGAAACACAAAAATAATCTTAACTCAGATGCATATACATCAGCATAATTTTAACGACGCATTATTTGAGCAGCTTTCTGTGCAAGAAGTAAATATGACATTTTGCACAATTTGGATTCTAAACAACAGAGCTCCCCCTGGTGGACAAGTTTGATTTGTATTTTACAGTGCAGTTCCTTGTTCCTTAAATCATGAGGTCATAGGCAGGATTGCTGTAAGATACCAAGGGAGCACTTCTTGTTTCCCTGACAAAGGTGTGTCGGGAGTCTGAGGGGTGTGAATGCATCTCCCGCTTACCTGCTGCACCTCCTCAGTCCACAGCTGGCCAGCATTCAGAAACAATGACAAACTCATCAGGTAGAGGAAAACAACTACACCCAAACCACACTGAGCACTACTCACAGACAGTTAGCTTTCATAACTGTCTGCATTAGTTATGCAAGAGGAGGCTAATGATGTAACCATTCATGCACAAACACATTCACTGGGAGTTGCATACAAGGAGAAAACTTAACTTTCTACAAGGAATTACAGGATACAAAAAATTGAATCATCCAATGTCATAACAAGTGTGCATACCGTAACATATGGCACATGAACTAAACACATTTAACACGTGCAGTCATGCAGTCATGAAGTAATAAACCCTCTATTATAAACTATTTTATATGTATTTTAAAACATTTGTTGATTTAAATGCATAATGTTAATTATGTAATCATTTATGGGAATGGCTATCAGAAGTATGCTGTAGAGCTATTTATAGCATTATATAATAAGGCTGTAGCCTTTGTTCTCTAACACATTTCTGATATTTATTCATAAGAGGTAAGAGCTACATCCTACAACAATACAAAAATTTAAATCTGTAGCAGCAACAAATAAAAACAATAACTTTCCAAACATATAGAATTTCATTCCAAACTGTAATCCAAACATAACAGTTTTTTGTTTTTCCCAACTTTTTTCCCTTTAATCTCAAGACAAGTTATCTCAACAAACCAGTTTATCTTGATTTTTTTCTCCAATTATCATGAGAAAACAAGGCACCTATGTTGCTGCCTAGGTTTCCTAAGAAGAAACTAAATTAGCAGGAACATACTGTCTGTACCTGTACCCTAATCATACTGCAGAAAGTGATTCATAGACTCAGATAATGAGTCATATGCTGGCAGCAAAAAAATACATACAGGACACAAGACTGCAATCTGTTGCCCTTATAAAGTTGACACTGAGGTATTTGATGGTATAAATTATCACAAAAAAAGAAGATCTGTTATCTGAGATCTGCTGAAATAAAAGTATGCTTTCGGGTTAATGTGGTTTTGAACATGAAATGTTCTACCCACAGAAAGACCTTCAGCATCTCTTAAAGATGGGACATTTTGAAAAGGGCAAAAGAGGGCAGATGTTTTATTAGGCACCGCAGACAAACCTTTAGCCACCTGACATGCAAGAAGCTGAGCATGTAAGAAAAGTGAGCCACATACTCCTCTCCCAGTGGAGGGGTTGAGTTCAGTTCCTTCAGACGGAGGCAGTCAAGCAAAAAGACAGAAATATAATGAGAGAGCACTGGGAGAACAAGGCATGTTAGAAATTCACAGACAGTAAGCACTCAGGCTTAGGAAAAGGGCGATCTCTAGTACAGACCAGTGTCGATGCCATTAAACACGAGCACCTTCACTGTGCTAAGGGTAGGCAGCCATCATGAGGAAAAAAAACACCTCATCTTTTACTATGAGTTTCTCTTCTCTAAAGTCTTAAATAAGCAGAGTGTAAAAACTGAACATATGGTTAAGATGGAAATTCCACTGAAAAATAAAACTGCTGACATTCAATGCTGTGTGTGTGTGTAATACTAACTGCAGCACGAGCGTCAGCCGCTCTAGCCTTCTTCAGTCTGTTTTTGGCTGCATCCAGATCCAGACGCTTGTTCTGAAGCAGTTTTCTCTCTTTCTGTAAAGAAGACATTGACTTAAAAATGGCCATTTTTACCAGGTTCACAATAGGTGCATATGCTCCTTTTAATGCAGATGAATCTGGATTATTCTAAGCAAGGAGGCGCAGGCTCTCAGTTACTAATTAGCATAATACACACCCAAGCCTCTCCAAATAAGGGCTTGTGTAACACATTTCTTGTACATCCATTTGATATAATGTTTCTAAGCCCATCAACAGTCTGTGCTTTCTTTGCTTATGTGATTGAGTTTGTAAATTGTATCCTAAATTATTTTATGATTTTATACGACTTTTATAAGTGTTTGTTTTTATAAGTGACTTGATTTTATAGGTGTTTGTATACAAGTTTTACAAACAAACATGCAAGTATCCACAGTTGGTGAATGAGACACCCATATGTATGATGCATAAAGGTATGACATGTGATCTGACACACTTACCTGTATGGTTTTAAAATCACCCTCGATGAAGTTTCTAAAGGGAGTGAGAAAATTGATAGCAGAGCTCTGAATTAATTCTTTCTCTGCGCTGCCTAACAGCTTCTCAGTTTCCCCACATTTAATGAGAGCGCTTCCTGTAGCACACAGCAGAACGAGACATCTTTGACACTGCATTCAACTCTGATAAAAAAACTGTTTAGGAAGTGTTGTACACACCCAACCAAAGTAGAGGACAAGAGAAAACAGTTGTGTTCTTAGCCTCTATATGCATAAATGCTTGAGTTAAATACCAAACAAAACACAAGCTCATAGTATGTTGTGAATATGTAATAAACATACCGTACGCAGTTCCAGGTCCGAACTCATGCCCTGAGTCAATCATGCACTCCCCCAGCAACTCGTGGCTGCTGGCACGTGTTGGGACTTTTTTGTCCAGCATCTCATAAAGGAACTCCTCCATCCTGACATCTGCCCACATCAGACAAACTCAATTAAGGCCGGTGAGAGTCAGATGAGACCACATGCATCCTCTTAAGCAGGGCCCATAATCCACTGCTGAAAATCTTATAAAGTCAAATTTAATGTGTGTGAAAGGTTAATATGAATCTTCTTCCA